>JAVGWX010000020.1:27418718-27576218 GCA_036924085.1 Ariolimax columbianus | reverse complement strand
ACTAATACTACTACTACTACTACTAATACTACTACTACTACTACTAATACTACTACTACTACTACTAATACTACTACTACTACTAATACTACTAATACTACCACTACTACTAATACTTCTACTACTATCACTTCGGTGGTTATTCTCGCTGCTGAAAGAATGAAGATCGTTCTTCCCTGTAATTGTCGTTCATTGTGCATTAAAACAGTGCGTTTCCATGGAATACAGCGAAGAAGTGGGGGTAGGGTTTTGGCCAGTATATTTTGCCTGACCCTGACTAATATGTCCGATCGGTATGTTGTGTCTGACCAGACGTTAGTTGTCCTCCCCAACAGTGGTTCTGGTAAATGAAGTGGATATTAAATGCTTCATGTTCTCCAGATCCATATGTCCCGAAATTTTAAGAAAGACAGACCCTTATACCGCAATGGTAGTGGGGAGGTGTTCCATCCTTTCTGTAAATTTAAGTCCTCATCATCGGAAAAATGTGGCGATGCGAAATATTATTGAATCCTGTAGTAATTTCAAATAATGACACCATCTATAAGTGTTCTTCTTCATCCGGCGTAATCAATGAGGATCACTTTGTCGACATTCACTGTTCGCATGAGTTGGAGGATGGGTAAATAAACCAGTCGGAGCCCTGGATTGTCTGTCGCACTCAGTACAAGGACATAGGACACCTCCTACCACCGAGGTCGAAGAAGAGTTGGCGTGAGCAGTCCTGCGGAGCAATCGTCTCTATATAGCCTTATTTATTCTTGCTACCTCATGTTTCTCAACACGCACCGCAATAGTGATGGATATCTCACATCCGATGGCAAGATCGTGTCACTGACATCGAGGTTCTTCGAGGGTTAACATGCACAGCATCCATGCACTGTTTGAAAAAGCACGACTAGGATGGGCCGGACACCTCGTCCGTATGTCAGACTAGCGGCTCCGAAAGAAGCTTCTCTACGGCGACCTGAGAGAGGGGTGGCACGAAAGAGGGCGTCCAAGAAACGTTTTAAAGACGGTCTGAGGGACTCACTGAAAAGTTGCCAGATAGACATCGATACCTGGAAATGTCTTGCGCAAAACATATCTGACTGGAGAAGCGCAGTCAAATCGGGTGTAGCTATCAGCGAAAACAATCGTATTGTGAAAGACCAAAGCAGACGCGAGACCCGGAAATCCCGAACAGCGGGAACACCATCACCTTCTACAAACCTCGTGTGCCCGTTATGCAGCAGATGTTTTCGTGCCCGCATTGGCCTGTTCAGCCACATGTGCACCCACACCCAACAGGGAAATCTGAGACAAGGATGATGTCGGCGGTCCTCATCGACAGCGATGGACACCTATTATGTCACAGTTATCATGGCACTGGATCAGTGATCTATTAAGTGCGCCACTGTACCTTTTCCACTGCCCACCGCTTGCTCTCTTGTCATTTTGCAGTCCACCATTAAGCAACTCTATTGGTAGGCGTTGATCCGATATGCGTACCCCATGGCCACCCCATCATGTATATATATATATAAATAAGAAGGCAGTTCTACAACAGTGTTTCTCAAACCTTTTTACACCTGCGGATCGGTGAAAATAGGAACACATTTTTTGCAGACCATCCACTGAAAATAAAAAAACTTTATTTATATAGCATTTTGTGTGTTAGTTTTCAAATGTAATATTATAAAATGAAAAGTCCAGTTACTTAAAATAACCAGAAACAGAACAGTTTTAACAAACCTCACTGTTTGCCCTGGCCGTTATTCTAACTTAGAACATTCTCACCTTATCAAAATACTCTTCCTCACTCAAATCCCTTCAGGCGGGCGATCTGGACATAACTCGTTCACATTGTGTCCTGCTTACAACATAACGTTCAGATTATCACTTAATACAAAACTCACACACCTATTTGAGCGATCCTGTTGTATCACTAACATTCGTCCAACAGTCTTTCAATCGCTCCTCTATCTAAGTCGGTGAGCTAAACCAGACTCCAATCTACATTCACTCTCTCGCTCTCCTCTCCTCTCCATTCAGCCTCCTGAACTTTTTTTTTTTGGCTTAGATGTTGCCTCACTAGTTTCTACTGGTGGAGGCGCGCCATTTTCCACCCCAGACCGTAGTCCATTGGGCGATATCAGGACGCATAAACCAGTGCTTGGATGCATGTGTGCGTCTGTATGTACCTATGCTAGGTTTGTGCGCCCTCAGAGGCTAGCCCAACCAAAGTGCAATGGAAGGGCCTCACCATGAGGGCGCGTGTGAAAGTTGTGCAAGAGTGTGACTGTAGGACATAGTCAAATGAAACAGAGTGAGGTAGGAGGAGAGAGAAGAGTTGCCCCCAGGGTGAAACCTCCCCCTGAGCCTCGATCAAGCCTCCTGAGCTAAACTTTGTCTTGAGTTATATACACTCAAGCGAAGTCCGAGCTTGACCAATGTATTTCAAGGAATGACTATATTCAGTCTTATTGGAAAAAAACACTTTGCACACCTGTCACTCATTCTCTCGCAGAAAGCCCCGCTGCCATTCCGTCTGTCAATCAATCTCCCCCTACCAAAATCGGAAGGCCAGTGGTCAGTTTCTACCTGTCCACATTCCTTACCCCAACTCTGTTCTCCTTTGTTGAGACGGTGAGTGACCTTGACACGCATGCAGGTAGCTTTAAGCTTTAACTTGTTCAGGTATCAGCAACCACATTACCCCTGTCCTAAACTCCCCTTGCTCCGGCGGGAACTGTTACACAGTAAATAACAATGCGTATAACAGAACAGAACGTTTTGAACTTTTGAGACAGCAATATTTCATTGAAATAAAGTTAGTGCGACATCTGTTGTTGCTTCGTTGTAGTATATTTGATAACCGTGGCTGAGCGTTGTTTCTGTGAGACGAAGTGCTGCATTGAGATCTATACGGTTTCTCTATTTGGTTTTGATCACTGATAAAAGTCTTCTCACGCAAAAAGGTAGTTGAATATGCGTCCAACAATTTAATAGAGCTTAGATCACCTTAATGAGATCTCCTCAGTTAGCCGGGTAAGCCGCAATCAATGATTCGCGGACCAGTAGGAAATTTCTGTGGTCCGACACCGGCCCGAGGACCAGCGGTTTGAAAACACTGTTCTAGAATACACACTGTCGTCGGTGATAAACATTGTAACATAAGGCGAGGTTGCGGCGGCACCGTATATTAAATTAAAATGTAAAAAGACAATAATATGCATGGTCATATACTGCGCTACGACGTAAACAGAAGCGAAACCTACGTTACGACCGAAAGACCTTTATCATAGACAACGAACAACAAAAAATAGATGAGCTAGTTACTCGTAGGGAAGAGGAAAATACATGCAACAAAGATGTTAAGACATAAAGGACTCGCGATTGCTCGATATTTTACTTGCTATCAGCTGTGCCTTTTTTAAAACTCATTTATGTGTTTATACATTTATTATGTGTATTTTTCTTCTTCCTCTGGGAGTCGCTAGTTCATATAGTATGTTCTTCTATATTCCTGATGAAAGCGTTTTGATCGTAACATAGGTTTCTTATTTTTTCTTTCTTTTTAGTGCGTATCTGACCAGGCCTATTAATTATATAAACAACCACATGCCATTGTAGTGTCTTTATGATAATAAGTTTAAGCTTTTCTGAATTTGGATGAACAGTCCAACACTTAGTACTTGCGCCTTAATTCACCCCAAACAGTAGAAATATTTATTTTTAGCACCGAATTTGACGCTGGGACGTCATTGTGCCTGTAAACTGTTGTGGGTGTCAAACAATCTTCAAGAAAAGACGAGAATTTCTGTTTCCGCTTTGTTCTTGCCGTCTTTGCAATGGATTTCTTGAACCTGTCAACGTTGGTTCATGAAAAGGAGAGTAGCATCCAGTTTCTACAGCAGCATGGCGTTATCCATCCTTGTTAGACGATATAATAACAATGTTTTCTTACCCTAAATCTAACCCTAACCGTTGGCAAAACTGAATATAACCATATTTTATATATTTCTATCATGTTCTGTTTTTACTTATTTATTAAGAACCCAAAATTAAATAGATATGTCCACCCCTTAGCCCGTGTATTCCCCTACCTATTACACATAACGTACGATGGGAACCCGTGGAAATCTTTTTGCATTAAATTAAAACGCAAAATCACACCCCACCCCACCCCCTCACTCGCCATTCCATTTAATTCGTTCGATTACCAATTTACAGCTGAGTAGTCGCGTCGAGATCTGGAATTTTACCGTATCCCTTCCCGCGAGTAGCAAGCGCTCTAACCGCCATGCCAAAACAGACACTCACTGCTCAGCTACAAGAACGTTTCGGACGACACAGAAACAAGACTTAATTTTCAGATACAAAAGTCCTCTACCTTGAACAGATGCAGAACTTCAAACCTGATCCACGCAGACCGCGTAAGTGAGAATATTTCTGGCACAAGTTGCGGAGAGGATAATGCTAGCAGGGTTGTCTTGCCAGTTTGTCCGTGAGCGGGACAAACCAAACGTAATGTACGAGCCCACATTTGACTTGGAGCGTGAGTGAGAGATGCCAGGAATCAATACCAGATTTGCCACTGGTGTTCGGCCATTCTTTCTCCCACTTAAACACGTACATCTCTCTTTATATCTGGGGATTCTTTTGCCGTTTCCCCGCCAAATATGTCGTTGATCATCATAGGCGTCTCAGTCTCTATATGCCATGCGCGTGGCGCCCTTTAGGTTTTGTCCATCTGTCGCCTGTATTTCGACACTGTCTGCTATGGCTGTAGAGGCCCATCCGCGAGTGACAGTCCCTGCCACAGATCGTACAACTATACTGAGGCTGGCTTGCCTGGTTGTTCCTTGATCTCTTTAGTCGTTCTCTGTACTCTGCAGCCAGAAGACCCACAGGAGCGGCAGCAGCCACTATGCCCCCTCTAACCGACTGTCTCCAGAATGTCGTTGAAAACATATGTAAATAACACAAGAGAAGTTTTCATCGCATTTTGAAACGAATGCCAAGCAAAATAAAACTCAGTGGTCTCGAGGTTAAGTGTTTGTCTCTCTCCTGGAGGTCGCGTGTTCGAATCACGAGGATTTTTTCCGTTAATCTTCTGGTAAAAATGTCCTTGATTTATGGGTGGTGGGATCGGACCCCTGATCTCTGGGTAGTGAGATTGGACCCCTGATCTCTGGGTAGTGAGATTTGAATCCTCATCTCTGGGTAGTGAGATTGTACCCCTGATCTCTGGGTAGTGAGATTGTACCCCTGATCTCTGGGTAGTGAGATTGTACCCCTGATCTCTGGGTAGTGAGATTGGAATCCTATCTCTGGGTAGTAGAGATTGGACCCATCATCTCTGGATAGTCAGATTGGAATCCTATCTCTGGGTAGTAGAGATTGGACCCGTCATCTCTGGGAAGTGAGATCGGACCCATCATCTCTGGGTAGTGAGATTGGACCCCTCATCTCTGGGTAGTGAGATTGGACTCCCATGTTCAGTGTCGAGTACGTTAACAATTCCTTGGCAGATAAAAATTGAATAGAGTAGGCTTAACGGCTGCTGCCCTGACACAATCCAAATTAAACATCCAAGTTATTTGTTCCTTTCTCAAGGTGGTTTGTTAAGAGCAGCTATAGATGGCGCCTAACTGGCTGCGGGTCTACTTAGTTCTAGTGTGAGTCGATTAAGATATTAAAAATGAAATATTTAAATTAAACAGACTTGAGCACCACAGTGGAATGCAAGGTTTTGATTTGTATCGGCCTTGAACTTCATAAGAGATCGAAGTTGCAGCACATTGAGTGTGATGAGAGTCAGCGAATCGTAGCTGGCTTCTTGCATCAGGGTCAGCGACTCGTAGCTGGCTTTTTGCATCAGGGTCAGCGACTCGTAGCTGGCTTCTTGCATCAGGGTCAGCGACTCGTAGCTGGCTTCTTGCATCAGGGTCAGCGAACCAATGTTGACCAAGACCCTATTCCGCCTCCACATGACGGCCCTGGAAACAGACTGCACTAGTGTAAAAAGCCCGCTCAAACCGGATGTGTTTAGCGGAAAGGCTCAAATATTGCGGATTCGCTGTAAACTACAACACAACCGTAACAACGTCCTTTGTAGGACAAACGCCATGGGGAAGGAGTACCTCATACTTTAGCCACACATCTCTCTCTCTCTCATCTCTCTCTCTGTCTCTCCTCTCTCTGTCTCTCATCTCTCTCTGTCTCTCATCTCTCTCTGTCTCTCATCTCTCTCTCTGTCTCTCATCTCTCTCTCTGTCTCTCATCTCTCTCATCTCTCTCATCTCTCTGTCTATCTCTCTCTGTCTCTCATCTCTCTCTGTCTCTCATCTCTCTCTCTCTCTCTCTCTGTCTCTCATCTCTCTCATCTCTCTCTCTCTCATCTCTCTCTCATCTCTCTCTCTCTCTCTCTCTCTCATTTTCAATTCTCTCAGTCGTTCAGCCTAACCTCATCTGCTTGTACTTTTCTCGCCCATCCCCATCAATTCTACCCTTACAAAGCGCGTCTCATTTACACGGGTTGCCATCGGTTATGCTCGTTAACTTTCTCCAGTTGCATGTCGCTCACGTCACATTTAGGATGTCCACAGACCACGTGTGTCTGTCTTCCAAGTGTCATCACTGCCCACGGGATAAATGCTCCCTTGCAATGGATGCCTGGACATAGTAGGCTGTTAGGGAACGAGATGCCCGACATATTGACAAAAACAGGAGCCTCGAAATAACAATTGGATAGATCCAGCAGTACCTTTAAGCTCTGGAAGACGGTGATCACTGTAGGACTGAACTTACCCAAATATTCCTAGATGCCAACCAACTTCTCACATCCCATGAAGTCAGAATAGTTATACAATGGATACCTGGTCACTCAAATCCACTCTAAACGTGTGCGGCAAAAGCAAGGGCAACAACTGACTACCCCCTCTCTAGCGCGTGGTCCATTGTATCTCGAGACTGGCAGTATGCCAATCAATGCACATTAATAGTTTGAATTGTGATTATTGTGGCATATAGTTTCTTTTTTCAATACTTACATTGATATCAATTTCAACATGAGTTTCAAGTGTACATTTATAACAATGCAGAAGGTTACCTTTTACTATAACAGTTCTTCAGCAGGGAATCTAAGATGGGTCATTTATATTGCGGTATTCATTCGTATCGCAGTGGTTAGCGCGCTGGCTTCGTATCTGAGTGGTCCTGGGTTCATTCCCCAGTTGAGGCGGCAATGTTTTTTTCAGACCGCAACGGCTCCCGGGTCGACCCAGCCTTAAATGAATAACGGTTCAGTCCGGGAAGTAAAAGCGGCGAAGGAGTGGAGATGACTACCGCCCTCATATAGCTGAGCCTTTGAAATGTGAGATCACTTACACCTCACACCCATACGGCAGTAATACTATGTGTTACTTTACTTTACTTATTCATGACCCAGAGAAATGAACGTAATTGACGTTTGGTCTTGATATATCATCATTTTACCGTTGGATTGGACAAGACATATCAAGCAACAAAGGGAAAGGAAATTTGACGATTTCGACAGAGATAGCATAAAACAGGAGATATTTAAACTTGAAGAAAAATTAACTTTTTACTCTCAGACAACTAAACTTTACATCAGAGTTTGTATGGGCTAAAATGAAAGACAAGTTGCCGAACAGAACAAGACATTTAAAATTTATCTTGTGTGAAGTTGAAGGGCTGATACCTTTTAAAAATAGACATTCAGTTCTGGGTGAAGTGTGTTGAACATGTGCTCCGAGAAGAACAGTACTGGCAACGAGATGGATTACAATTTGTCCAGCCAGTAATAATTATCAAACTCTTTGAATCGACAGATTCGGAGGAATAAAATCATATTTTGTAGACATACTGATTAGCAGACTTGGATGAATTAGAGTACGTTTATCAAAACAATTAGTTGTACATACAATAGCAACAGATACATTGCAATATTCAAATGCGTTACACAACATAAAATTAGCTGCTCAGCTGATACAACCTTGGGGGGGGAGGGGGGGGGGTTCTAAGGGTGACCGAAGGGCTATACTAACTGTTGCATATTGGTGCCACATAAAGGGGAACACAAACAATCAATTGATCTATCAAGACATTAAGGAGATACGCCTATGAACAATATGCTAAGAAATTCAGCTGCGTACTGTAAAATCTTAAATTTAATGTCATTTCTTTGCAGTGGTCCTAAAAGATCAAAAGAATTATCCGATGTGCAAATGTCTTAACATCCATAGACTGAATAATATCAATGTTTCAGCGTCATGAATATTCTAAGACTGCATACGATAATACCATTTGGATCTGACATTCAGTTTAGTAGAAAATTGCTTCGGACCATGTTCGTGAACTATAGACGGACTATAGTCAAACCTCTCATTATTGAGGAGACCTTCTTCTTTCTTTCTTTTCGCTTGTTTGTCCTGCGTGTGCCTTTCAGCAGATAATTTTCTCTCTGTCCGCCGACTTTCCGGTTAAGTGCCGACGACGAATACATATTTAATAATACAATACAATGGTACGCTTAGGTAACCAGGGCCCGTCGCTTCGAATGGCCGTATCCATGACCACGTCTGATGGTCCCTGACGGTCTGCAGTTTTATTGGGGGAAAGCGATCTGTTTTTGCTAGGTGTTGCAAGGGCGGCCCCGAGGAAGTTTCAAAGATGAGTACAGCCTCTTCCCGTCCCTCGCCCCTACAGCCTGCCGGAGCTACTAGTGGGACGGGACTTCCCGGGAAAGGCGAACAACGAGACCGAAGAGGGAAAGGAGACGGCTATCAATAGGGGAGGCAATGCCTGCAAGTTGAGTTCTTCGAACTGCTTCACTGTTGGAAATCATGTTGTGCCATTGCATCTCGAGGATGCCTCTCTGGTTATGCAATGGGAAGGTATCAAGAACCTGCAGGTCACGATGTGGTAGTGTCCAGGTCTCGGAGACGTACAGGAGAATAGAGACGATGCATGTGGAATACACAGCTAAGGCATTACACAAATAATGAACATCAGAAATAGAAAAGTGCTCAGTTCAGTTCAAGTGCCATCTCCGCATCGAAAGTCGGCTGCAATGGATCTCCAGTGTACTCTATCTCTTGCCGTAATGGTGCAATCTGTTGGGCTTTTTCCAGTCCATCTCCTGATGTTACCCACTCACTTAAAACGTTGTCTGCCTCTTGGACGGCTGCCTTCCACCCTACCCCCCAGTATGGTTTTCAACAAGAAGGTATGTTTTGTTATATGACCAAAATAACGTAAGCACAGTTTTTCGAGCACTGTCTCTCCCCCGGACCCGACTGCCTGTCTTTGATCTGCATAAGTGGGACAGTCCTGGGGGGCTCTGCAATCGCATGAAGCTGTTTCTCCTCTCCTTTTTCGTTCGTTCTCAATCTCCCGCTACCAAGCCCTGGACGTTCTCAATCTCCGGCTACCAAGCCCTGAACGTTCTAAATCTCCCGCTACCAAGCCCTGAACGTTCTCAATCTCGAGCTACCAAGCCCTGAACGTTCTAAATCTCCCGCTACCAAGCCCTGAACGTTCTAAATCTCCCGCTACCAAGCCCTGAACGTTCTCAATCTCCCGCTACCAAGCCCTGAACGTTCTCAATCTCCCGCTACCAAGCCCTGAACGTTCTCAATCTCCCGCTACCAAGCCCTGAATGTTCTCAATCTCCCGCTACCAAGCTCTGAACGTTCTCAATCTCCCGCTACCAAGCTCTGAACGTTCTCAATCTCCCGCTACCAAGCCCTGAACGTTCTCAATCTCCCGCTACCAAGCCCTGAACGTTCTGAATGTCCCGCTACCAAGCCG
This sequence comes from Ariolimax columbianus, assembly GCA_036924085.1. Taxonomy (NCBI): domain Eukaryota; kingdom Metazoa; phylum Mollusca; class Gastropoda; order Stylommatophora; family Arionidae; genus Ariolimax; species Ariolimax columbianus. The sequence goes on along the minus strand of JAVGWX010000020.1, from coordinate 27,566,399 downwards.
TGAACGTTCTCAATCTCCCGCTAACAAGCCATGAAAAGAACTTTGCAAGTAGGATGTTGTCTAGAGAACCGGATGCTTTGTGTCGTAGTTTACAGCTAGACAGCGATGTTTGCGCCTTTCGATCCGACACATCTGACTTCAGCCGTCATTTTTGAGTAACGGGTTAACTGATACATTTTCCATAGCCAGTCTACTTTGTTACAGCCTGTTATCCAGGATCACTGCGTGGATGGTTTTGGCAGCTCTGGTTCGCTGGCCTTGACGCTAGCAGTCAGCTATGGATCGCTGACCACTACAGTTCATGCACTGCTCAGCATTTTAATTCCTGCCTTATCTCTAGGACCCATTCTGTGGACGTGGGCCTAGAGTCTGCGATGTTTCCATCTGAGCTTGAACATCTTTGTCCGCCCATCTCTGCCAAGTTTGTCTATTCTGTCATTTTCTGTCTTGTATTCTTTGTACTTTTCTCCATTCCCTTCAGGTGTATCGTTTTTGCTTCTTTAGAGCTCTGTGGATGCGAGTCGCGTGCCCATTATTACAGGAAAGTCTGTCTTGGCAAGGTAAAACGATTTCACCTAGCCCTGAATGTAGCCAGAGTATGAGACGGTTGATATATATATATATATTTACACTTTGGTTCTGTGATCAAAGACGTCTTCGAGATGTCACGAGCCAACCTCTCGTTAACTGGTCAGTTGTGTTCGTGACAGTGGGCCATTAGTCGCTACAATCTTAATGGACATAGCTTCTAACACCATAATTATATTGTCCACTTAACATACGCAGACATGTACACATACACACTGGCGCACACGAGCCAGCACACACGCGCGAGAGCACGTACGCGCACACCCAAACCACCAGAGTGGAAATAATTCCACGGTGGAACCAGACACAACGCTGACATCTTGGTTATCTTTGACGCATTTAGTATCATCTTTATCTTACTTCCTTTTGTTCTTTCTCACCCTCTCTCGCTTTCATTCGTTTTTCTTTTCTCTCTTTCCTGATTCATTTATTTTCTTATTTTCTTTCTATCACGTTTTCTTTGCTTATTTATTTTCTTTCTTTCGTTTTTGCTTTCTGTCGCTCCACCAGGCCTAGTAAGCCGCAGGAAGTTTCAAATACTTACTACGGGTAGCAGAAAGCCTCAGGCTACCTGGCATCAGACATTAACATGCATGGTTGAATACCAAGATTCCAAGTAAGTCCTTCTATCTTCTATTTCACTCTCTCATTGCGTTCCTGTTTTACTTCTTTTCTTTCTATCTCTCTCTGTCTTTGCATATTTCTTTTCTTTTTTTTCTTTATTCCATTTTTGTCTCCTTTCTTTTTTTCCCTCCCTTTCTACTTTTTCTCATTTCTTTTTCTATTCTTTCTTTCTTTTCTTCTTTCTTTCTTTTTGTCGCTTCTCTCATTATCTTCTTCTTTCTTGCTATCTTGTTGTCCCTTACTCATTTTGTTCTTCTTTCTCTATATCTTTCTGTCTCTTTTTTATTTTATTCGTTCTGTCTTTCTATATTTTTATCTCTCTCTTTCTTTTCTTTCTTTATTTCTGTCTTTGTGTCTCTCATTATTTTTCTTCTTTATCTATATATTTCTGTCTCTCTCATTCTTTCATCCTCCATATTCTCCCGACCTGGCACCGGGTGGTTTTTTCTTGTTCCTTCGACTGAAATCGGCACTGAAAGGACAGCGATTCAAGGATGCTGATGGCGTTAACACCAATGCGACAAGACAGCTGAGAGAGGTGTCAAAGAATGGGTTCCACGAATGTTTCCAGCAGCTGAGTGAGGTGTCAAAGAATGGGTTCCACGAATGTTTCCAGCAGCTGAGTGAGGTGTCAAAGAATGGGTTCCACGAATGTTTCCAGCAGCTGTATGCACGTTGGCAAATATGTGTAGTTACCGAAGGGATCTACTTTGAAGGAAATGTAGCGTAGATATAACTATTGTAACTTATTTCGATACAACTCACAAATTCCGGGAAATTTTTAAGCAATCTGGTATAACACCGAACGTCTCTCATTTCCAGTGCATTCGTTAATTGTTTTGATGTCAGTATATTTACTATGCTGTTAAATTTGTTATAAGCCATTCATATTCTCTTCTTCATTTCTATCTCATATTTACCATCATCTTTTGTTATCTGTCCAAGGTATAAAACACTATTTTCTGTATACATCATCTCTCCTTTCACAAGGTTTTTCACACCTGGCTTCACATTAATTATGCTAATTATAATCGTGTTTTTTTTTCCCAAAGCTAATGTCCAAACCACAATCCCGGCTTCTGTTGTTGACTGTCTTTACAAGCTCCTGCAACTCCTGCTCACATCCAGGCAGCAATACAGTATCATCAACAAAACGGATATTGTTATCTATCCTGCCGTTTATATTTAGTCATGGCATCTCATCAGTCTGTCAGAAAATTCCATCTGTGTAAATGTTAAAAAGACATGGAGAACGACCAAGGTCATACAACAAACTCCAGTTCTTAGTAACAGATACTTAGGAAGGATAATGGGCATAAAGTAGCAGGACATGGTGAGGAATGAAGACTTGTGTTCATAAAGTGGCAGGACATGGTGAGGAATGAAGACTTGTGTTCATAAAGTGGCAGGACATGGTGAGGAATGAAGACTTGTGTTCATAAAGTGGCAGGACATGGTGAGGAATGAAGACTTGTGTTCATAAAGTGGCAGGACATGGTGAGGAATGAAGACTTGTGTTCATAAAGTGGCAGGACATGGTGAGGAATGAAGACTTGGGAGAAAGGAGTCAACAACAGCAATTAGTACAACAAATTAAGGGAAGAAAATGGGGCTGGATGGGACATACACTGCGGAAAGCACAGTCTAACATAGCTAGACAGGGTCTTACATGGCATCCCTATGGGAAAAGAGAGACGGTAGACCGAGAAAATACGTGGAGAAGAGAATGTGAGAAGGAGCAAAAATGAAATAATGAAACCTGGAGAGAGGGAAAGAGCAGCCCAGGACCGTGTTACACCTGGAGAGAGGCAGAAAGAGCAGCCCAGGACCGTGTACGCTGACGGGAAGGTTACACCTGGAGAGAGGCAGAGAGAGCAGCCCAGGACCGTGTACGCTGACGGGAAGGTTACACCTGGAGAGAGGCAGAGAGAGCAGCCCAGGACCGTGTACGCTGACGGGAAGGTTACACCTGGAGAGAGGCAGAGAGAGCAGCCCAGGACCGTGTACGCTGACGGGAAGGTTACACCTGGAGAGAGGCAGAGAGAGCAGCCCAGGACCGTGTACGCTGACGGGAAGGTTACACCTGGAGAGAGGCAGAGAGAGCAGCCCAGGACCGTGTACGCTGACGGGAAGGTTACACCTGGAGAGAGGCAGAGAGAGCAGCCCAGGACCGTGTACGCTGACGGGAAGGTTACACCTGGAGAGAGGCAGAAAGAGCAGCCCAGGACCGTGTACGCTGACGGGAAGGTTACACCTGGAGAGAGGCAGAGAGAGCAGCCCAGGACCGTGTACGCTGACGAGATGTTGTCCATGACATATGCACCGAAAGAAGCGGTGGGTTTGATTGATTTGAGTGAGATGTTAAATAGGTAAAGGGATAACTTAACTTAACGTCTTTATACTGGTTTGGAAAACTCGGCAAAGTCTGTATGCAACCTGTTTTTATCTACACCACTAGATCTAAAAATAACTATGTACGTCCATTATATTCTTCAATGCATTAACTAGCGCTGCCCGCACTATTTCCTGTAACAACGCATTCAAAACATTCTGACTAAAACAGTTTTTCATAATATTTAATCTTTAATGAATGTGTAGCTGTGCCCTATTGTTTTTGTAGCCTGGTCTACTATGACAAACTTGTTGTAGTCTAATTGATCTTTTCCTGTATTAAATCATATAAGGGATCAAGACGCTGAGCAGCACATGAGCTGCAGTGGTCAGCGACCCATAGCTGACTGCTAGCGTCAAGGCCAGCGAACCAGAGCTGGGATCAAGATGCTGAGCAGCGCATGAGCTGCAGTGGTCAGCGATCCATAGCTGACTGCTAGCGTCAAGGCCAGCGAACCAGAGCTGGGATCAAGATGCTGAGCAGCGCATGAGCTGCAGTGGTCAGCGACCCATAGCTGACTGCTAGCGTCAAGGCCAGCGAACCAGAGCTGCCAAGACCCTTCTACATCTCCACGCGGTAATTCTGGATAGCAGGCTGCAGCAGAGCAGACTGGCTTAGGAGAAGGGATCGAAGAGGGAATGTTAACCCAGTACTAAAGAAATGCTTCCTGAAGTCGGGTGTGTTGGACCGAAAGGTGCAAATATCGCAGCCAAGCTGTAAACTACGACACAACGCATTCCGTTCTCTGGACTACATTCTGCTTCTTAAGCCATTTCAGGATTTGGTAGCGGAAGATTGATAACGAACGAAGCCAAGCCAAGACAAATTATATATAATTATTATCTTTTCTAGACACTCTAGGCCGATCTTTAGAGTCTTTCCTGATAATTATACTTCCGGAATCCCACTATCACTTTGTGTCGATCTTCTTTGCATCCTTTCCAGCATGTTTATATCTCCTCTACGATAAGGACTCACCTGAATACAGTACTCCAATCTAGGTCTAACAAATGCTTTATATACAGTTTAACTATCGTTTCCTTGCTCCTATTTTTAACAATTCCATTTATCATTCCTAACATTGGAAGATATCAAGGATAATCTCAACAGAAACATGGAGCAGGCTGGAAGATTGACTGGCAGACCGAGATGCATATCTGCTGGCTGTGATGAGAGCGAAGTTCTACAAAGGATATGCCACATGATGATGATGATGATGAAAATTCCAATTGCCTTTTTCACTGCTACCTGAACATGCTGCCTCACCTTACCTGTATGATTTTCACTGCTACCTGAACATGCTGCCTCACCTTACCTGTATTATCTATTTAAAAAAACCTCAGTCCTCTTCCCTGTTCTTATCTTCCTAATATTGTTCTCATACAGCACACTCCCAAGAGATCCGCAGGGGTCTTTGTGTTTGACAAGAACAAGAATAGCCCTACTGCCTCACAGATTGCATGTCGTCAGAGGTGACTAACTGTGTGACATGACATAACACCGGCCATGGTTAGGTGGTTTGTTAAGAGCAGTATAGATGGCGCTTAACAGGCTGCGGGTCTACTTTTCTCTAGTGTTTGAGTCTATTAAAATGGACTCGCACATTGGTTAACCACCCTCGCGGCACTTGTCCCAAAGTAGCGGAATGATGAGGTTTCTCGAGCCTATCCCGCTAAACAGGAAATCCTTCTCTCTGCTACATCCAGCTCGTACCAGAGCTAGGACCTGCACCGGGGCATCTGCCCCTGTAGAAGTACAGGTCGACCAAACGGGAAGTACAGGTCGACTAAGAACACACACTCTACTTTATTTCCGTATCTGCTGAGTAATTCTGTACCGGGCGTGTTGTTACCATCTGTTCCCAGTATTGATTACTAATTAGTTTAATCTTTTCTATTTAGACCAATCACTTGTAGTCATTCTTCTTCTTCTTCGTTCGTTCTCAATCTCCCACTCCCAAACCCTGAAAGGGCTTAAGTAGCAGAATGTAGTCCAGAGAACGGAATGCGTTGTGTCGTAGTTTTACAGCTTTGCTGCGATATTTGCACCTTTCGGTCCAACACATCCGACTTCAGCAATCATTTTTTGAGTACCGGGCTAGCATTCCCTCTTTGATCCCTTCTCCTTAGCCAGTCTGCCCTGCTGCAGCCTGTTATCCAGGATCACCACGTGGAGGTGTAGAAGGGTCTTGGCAGCTATGGTTCGCTGGCCCTGACACTAGCAGTCAGCTATGGGTCGCTGACCACTGCAGCATCTTGATCCCACTTGTAGTCATTCAATTTGGGCGAGTACCGTCATGACCCGCCTGACGAAGAGTGTCTGCGCTGTCTCACTACACCAATGTCTGGGTCAATCAGACCTGCTTGTTGGCTCTCTCGTGAATGGAAGCGACACTTAGAGCACTTACACTAAGCAGGAACGGCCCATCAACACCTTTCACATGAGGTAACTATTGCGTGTATTGATGACTGGGTGGTAAGACAGAGTGCCACATATGTGGTCTTACAGCGAGCAGACACTCACAACATGTGTGTTGTTCGTCCATCACGAGTGTTGTTCGTCCATCACGAGTGATGAGGACCTTTTCTTTTTTCATTTAGCCAGGCCCTTCAGTGGAGTATTCTGTGAGTCGTGGTTGTGGATGGGTGCGGAGATGGCTGACGGGTTCGATTTGTAATCTGCATACTCGCAGGCAGTGAGGGCATGGAAAGTTTGCTGGCGAGACGGTGATATTTCACGGGCTTTTCTGGCCTGTCTCCATTGTCCTACAGCAGTCCTTTTAGAAGCCTCGCATGACACTGCTCCTCTGTGGAGAGCTGTGCGCCAGGCTGTAGGTCTTTTGCAGCATCTTCCAATGTTTCGAGGTTTATGCTGAATGCTTTTAAAGACGTTTTTAGTATGCCTTTTCTGTCCTCATTGGGAGTGTTTGCCCTTCTGCATCTCGCCACAGAAGATTATTTTTGGAAACCTATAGTCTGTCATGCGAACCACATGACCCGCCCAGCGAACCACATGACCCGCCCAGAGAACCACATGACCCGCCCAGAGAATCTGTGATTGCATCATGATGGTATCAATGCTAGGGGTACCAGCTCTCTCAAGACCAGCAGTCTCCAGGATCCTGTCTTGCCATTTGACATTCATCACCCTCCTGAGACAAAGTGTGTGAAAATGATTCAGCTTCTTCGCGTGTAGCCTGTGTACAGTCCCTGTTTCACTTGCATATAGCAACATTGGCACCACCACTGTTCTGTACACCTTTAGCTTCGTCTGAATGCAGATGCCATTTCGACGTCAGAAGTTCGAGTTTAGTCTGCCAAATGTGCCGCTGGCTTTGTCAATTCTGACGTTAATCTCATCATCCACGACTACATTCAGAGACAGTGTACTACCAAGGTATTTGAATCTATTTACAACTTTCAATTTTTCATCATTGACCTTGATGATTGGCTTAGTAGATGTTTTGCCAGGAGCTGGTTGGTACATTATTTCAGTTTTCTCTGTGTTGATGGTAAGTCCAGTTGAAGCACGCTAAGGAGAAATTGTCCACCTTTTTCTGCAGATCAGCCTCTGAGACAGCGTTCAGGACACACTCGTCAGCAAACAGAAGATCTTTGATGGTGTGTGTCTTAATTTTAGTTTTTTCCTTGAAGCCGCCTTACATCATGTACTCGCTGAGCCACCGACGTCTTCGATGGTTGGGGCTAGTTTACCGCACGCAAGATGAGAGGCTGGCAAAGGATATCATCTATGGACAGCTGGCCATTGGAGTTAGACAAACCGGTCGTCCCACATTGCGATTTAAGGACGTATGCAAGAGGGACATGAAGTCACGTGACATTCCTCTGAGGACTGAGAAGACATTGCTCAGGATCGAACTATCTGCAGACAGTTGGAGGAGGCATAGTTGCTGCTGATACTCTTAGAGGACATCTGGCTACAGAGAAAAGAGAAGGAACGCCCCGGCAAGCCAGCCTCCTCCGCATGGTTGTACGATCTGTGGCAGGGACTGTCACTCGCGGATCAGCCATTCATAGCAGAAAGTATCAAAATACGGAAGCCAGAACTGGACAAAACTCACAGGGCGCCAAGCGAATGGTCTACAGATACTGAGACACCAATGATGAAGATGAAATACCTGTTTATACTTCTATTTACTTTCCTGTTAATATTGTTATACAAAGTATTGCTTCGATTGCTTCACGAGTTCCCTTGTTCTTTCCAAACCCAAACTGCCCGTCACTAATTCCACAGACTATTTTACTTTTAATGATTTCTTGTTTCATTGTGAGGAGTATTTACGTCATGTGATTCATCAGGCTGATTGTTCTATAGCGTGTGCAATCCTAGGTTTTCTCAGTTCAGTTCAAGTGTCATCTCCTCGTCAAAGGTTGGCTGGTCAGTTCAGTTCAAGTGTTATCTCCTCATCAAAGGTTGGCTGGTCAGTTCAGTTCAAGTGTTATCTCCTCGTCAAAGGTTGGCTGGTCAGTTCAGTTCAAGTGTTATCTCCTCATCAAAGGTCGGCTGCAATGGATCTCCAGTGAACTCTATCTCTTGCCGTAATGGTGCAATCTGTGAGACTTTTTCCATCTCCTGATGCTATCCACCCACTTAAAACGTCTTCCTCTTGAACGATTACCTTCCACCCTACCCTCCAGTATGGTTTTCAACAAGGAGGTATGTCTTGTTATAAAACCAAAATAACGAAACTGTTTAACCCTGATTTCGGTCATTAATTCTCTTTTCACCACCAAATTTTTCAATACTACCATATTTGCTTTCTTCTCGTTTCAAGAAATGCGACCAAATCTTCTATATAACTCACATTTCAAATGATTCAGTACTCTTTTCCAACTTATTATTCATTGTTCATGTGTCTGCGCCATAAAGTGGTGACGAGTATACCATAACACCTGACAATTTTCATTTTCAAATTCTGATTTATCTGTTTGGATGTCAGTATGTGTCGCATGTTGCTGAATGCCATCTTGGCCATACCTATTCTAGGTTTTTAGGCAATCTATTAAAGACTAAGGTCCTCAAGTCAGTGAGTAAATGGCATGTGTTATATGTCATTTACAAAGTTATGTACAATGACAACGCCAATGTCCTCTAATTAATTTTGTAAAAAATTATTTCCATTGTAATCTTTGATGGACCGACAGATTTCGCTTGCTTCATTATTTGCATCGTTTTCTTTGCTTCTGATATAATACATCATTTTGTAATTATGACTTGTTATCTCTGTTGTCGTAAAACATTTCACTTGCATATTCTGCCCAAATTTGTAAAATATCTAACCTGCCAAAGCTAAATATTCTCAGGTCCATTGTTGATTCAGCCTCCACCAGTTACAAGTTTTATTCCGCTTTAACATGTATCTTATTTCTAATTTTCTTGATCTTCTATTTCTCTTAATTTTCTCTCAATCCATTCTTATTTTGCCTGTCTATACATCCTACGTATGTTTTTATCCATTTTAACATAATCTGGGTTGGTCTTCTGCCATTTTAATCAGTACATCTTCTGTCATCCATCTTGATGTTTCCTGAATACGTTTACTTCTCAGTTTCCATTTGCTGATTGAGCACTGGATTTTAGATGTTCTCATTTTTGGTGTATTTTCTCTGTTGTTACATCAAGATGAGCCGCACCGAGATGGCGCCTGACCGGCCACGGCCTAGTCTTGCTGTCGTGTTTTAGCCCATTATGGATGCGATCAAGCCACGGATTTGACTGGAATTCACACGTATAGTTGGCGACTTACGTGTGTGTCCACCGGTACGTGTTGTGGTTTTTCCATTTGCATTAGCTAGTTTATTAATTTTGTGGTATGTTTTTACTGACCATTGGTCATCGGCTATTTGCAATAGTATTTCGGTTACCATGTGTCATATTGGTGCCGTTCGGGCACTGCTTGATTCTGGTGACCATCAAATCATCCTTTGAGATCATATAGCAGGGAAAGAAGTAAACATAAACACGTGAACATACGACTACTCTAAGGCAGATGTTTAGAAGATGGAAGAGGTAGCGAGCCATATAATCTGAAAAGATATTGTCGAAGGAACAGATGTTGAACAAGAGTGGGAGAGTTTCAAAACAATTCTAGAAAAGCTAAATGAGGAATGTGTTCCATGAAGGGAGGTAAACCCCAAGCGTAAAAAGTGGACAACTAGATTTGTAGTGAAATGTAGAAGAGCGAAAAATAAAGCATGGAAAAAATATATAGAGGCAGGTAAATCAAAAGAAACATATTTAAAATATTTGGACAAGCAGAGCATAGCTAAAAAAGTGAATAAAACAGCAAAAATGGACTTCGAAAAAAAAAACTTGCTGATCAAGACTGATAGTAAAAGCTTCTTCTCTTATGTTAGAAATTAAACAAAGAATGAAAGACAAAGTAGGCCCTCTCATAGACAGCACAGGAACAATAATAAGTGAGAATCGGGAAACAGCTAATCTACCCAATCAGTACTTTGGCACAGTCTACACAAAAGAGGACTGCTCCAAGATCCCAGAGCCTATAGATATTTTTCACAGAAAAATGGATACAGCGGGATTAAGATCAATCTGTATTAAAGAGGAAATTAGTTTTTATTTTTTAATAGAGGAGTTGAAAGTGGATAAATGTCCGGTTACTAAAACGATAGATAAATAGGAGCCAGTGGGTGTTATGTTTCTAGATTTTACAAAGGCCTTTAATAGAGTATCTCATCAAAGATTATTTAGAAAGTTAAAATCACATAGAATAGGTGAGGAAGTTGCCAAATGGATTAAAAATTGGTTAACGGGAAGAAGGCAGAGGGTGGGCATAAATAAGGAGTACTCTGAGTGGTGTGAAGTGAAAAGTGGAGGGCCACAGGTTCACTCGGTTTTGGGACCAATTTTGTTCTTGATATATATAAACAATTTGGACATTGATATGGGATCCACGATTGCAAAATTTTCTGATGACACAAAACTATGCAGTAGTATCTCGTCTAAAGCAGAAGTGGATATATTTGAGGTCGGATTTAGATCAAATTCGGGAATGGTCTGTAAGCTGACAAAGGGAGTTTAATGTAGATACATGTACAGTCATCCACATGGATAGATCCAATATGGAATACAATTACAGAATGGGAACAATATTAGAAAGATCAAAAAGGAAAGGGACCTATGGGTTATAATAGATCATACGGGTAAGGTGTGTGAGCAAGTCCAGATAGTAGTGAAAAAGGTAAATGCAATGTTAGGTATGATTTAAAAAATATTAAACATAGAAGCAAGGAATTGATAGTCAAACTGTGTAACGCATTGGTTAGACCTAGATTGGAGAACCGTGTACAGGTGTGGAGCTCTTATCATAGAGGGGAGATAAACATGCTAGAAAGGATACCAAAAAAAAAAAAAGAGCGACAAAGCTGATAGTGGGATTCCAGAATTACAGTTATGAGGAAAGACTCAGAAAAACCGGCCTATAGTGTCTAGAAAAGAGAAGAATTCGAGGTGACAATACAGGTTTATAAGATAATCACAGCAAAGTTTAAATTAGAATATAACAAGTTTTTCAAACTACAACCACCTATAAGAACAAGAGGGCATCGCTACAAATTAACTAAAGAAAGGTCCAGATTAGATATTAGGAAATATTTTTTTAGTCAGAGAGAGGTGAATGCTTGGAATGCATTGCTACAGAAAATAGTGGCGGCATGGACAATTAATGCATTTAAGAATAAATTGGATGCACATAGCTTTTAGAGCAAGGTAGTGCAAATGAAACTGGTTAGTTACAGACTCTGCAGAGTCTTCTAAACCAGTATAAAGACGTTAAGTTTAATTAATTAAGTATTCACAAGAGCAGCTTCTCTCTTCTCACCTCACTCTGTTTCATTTGACTCTGGAGTGGAATAGGCGCGCCTCCGCCAGTAGAAACTAGTGAGGCAAACACATAAAATAAAAATAAAATAAAAAAAATAGTATTTCAACAGACTAGTGCACATGGCTAAACTTCACCAGATCCGCGTCCTTCGCCGTTTTTGATGGCAGTGCTGGTTTGGGAAATGTACACACGGGGCAATAATAATGGACTGACACATCGCTTCGGAGAGATTGGGCCCTGACCGGTTAGCAACATGTCCATGACACATCTCTCACACAGTGAATGATGTTGTTGAGAGGTAAGGCACTCGTTTCTCAAAGCGATGAACGGAAACGGTGGGCGATCGAGTCCCGCATATTTCAAGCGGCTCCTGGTCTCAAGAGAGTTCCTGTATCCTGACTACTCCAATCGTCTCGACGTATGTCTCGCCACTGGTCCAGCGTTGCTCGGGACTTTAGCGCGAGGTTGATGACCAGCGCAGTGTCTGCCTCACTATAATCCAAAGACAGCTCAAGTTACATCAACGAGACAAAAATAGTCTGATGACGTCACCATCATAGCTTGCGATGAGCAATGAACTAACATATTTTCTCTTGCGGTTGTTGTATTTCTCAATGCTCTCTGCCATTAAACACTCATATTTATTTTATGTATCTCTGCCGTAAATCAGATTTGTTTCAATGGCTATATATATATATGTATAAGGTTGCAGAGTGATCTTTTTCTCTGCGACCTTTCGTTTTATATGTAATCTAATACAAACATGATAATGATCTTGATTGATGTCTGCTCCAGGATATGTTTTACCTTATTTAGCGTTATTTTTTAAATCTATGTTTAATCAGAATGTCATCAAATTGATGCGTTGTTCTGTCGCCCCCCGTTTCTGTGTATAGAGTTTTCGAGAATGTTGTTTAGAAAAGTATTCCAGACAGTGGGAGAATTGTAAGCCTCGCAGAATGGGATTAGTCTGTGGAATAGGGAAAGGGGGAAAGGCAAAATACAGGGTTTGTGACGTGAAGCAGTGACGTTGGCTACACGTTAACTATTACATGTTGTGTGCAAAAAAATAAACAGATAGGCAGGCAGGTAGATAGATAAATAGATAGACAGACAGACAGACAGACAGACAGACATATAGACAGACAGAGATAGATAGATAGACAGACAGACAGACAGACAGACAGACAGACAGACAGACAGATAGACAGATAGACAGATAGACAGATAGATAGATAGATAGATATATAGATAGATAGATAGATAGATAGATAGATAGATAGATAGATAGATAGATAGATAGATAGATAGATAGATAGATAGATAGATAGATAGATAGATAGATAGATAGATAGATAGATAGATAGATAGATAGATAGATAGATAGATAGATAGATAGATAGATAGATAGATAGATAGATAGATAGATAGATAGATAGATTTCCTCATCGATGCTCTCTTGACTGTGTGCACGTTTGTAAAATGACAACATCGAATGGTTGATCGCTAAAATTCTACTGCATCACTTGATCGTTGTCTGTGTAATATTTTCTTTATTTTAAAAAAACATTTACTTGTTTGAATCACCAGTTTCTACTGGCGGAGGCGCGCCTACTCCACCCCAGACCGTAGTCAATTTGAGCGATATTAAGACGCATAAACCAGTTCTTGGATGTATGTGTGCGTCTATATGTACAGATGCTAGGTTTGTGCGCTCTCAGAAGCCAGCCCAACAAAAGTGCAATCGAAGGGCCTCACCCTGAGGGCGCGTTTGAAAATTGTGCAAGAGTGGGATTGTTGGACAGAGTCAAATGAAACAGAGTGAGGTAAGAAGAGATAGGAAGGAGGGAGAGTGTGTGTGTAATATCCACATATTTTCCCAAGATTAATGTTGAACAGAATCCGCACACCCCGTCCATGCCTCTCGCCCCTGAGTGTCATCATTATGTAACATATTATGTATATAACGTGGCTCCCATCACAGTCTGTCTGAAAGAAATTCGTTCCCTTGCCAAAACTCCAGCCTCTGCCACAGTCGTACTCAGGCATTCTTGGATATATTGGTGCCGTCGACTTCTTGGTCTACCTCTTCCACTTTTGCCTGGCACCATACCTTCTATCACTGTTCTCTCGAGACCGTTGTGTCTCTTGATGTGACCAAAGTATCTGCATTTTCTGGTCATAATAGAATTAATATACCCGTTCTCCTCTATGCTCAACTCTTGCCGAATGTCTACATTTGTTTTTTTTCTATGTCCAGGGTATTCTGGGAATCTTTCTGTAATATTTTGACTCGAATGATTCGATTCTTTGCCTGGATGTTTTGGTAATCGTCCATGATTCCCAGATATAAGCTGCCACAGGAAAAACACAGGCTCTCGAGACTTTTACTTTTATCATTTTGTTGGTGCTCTGCCATAATTTTATTCAGGCTGTTCAGTACCTGCATTGCCATGGCTAGTCTTTTCTGATTTCTTTCGAGCAGTCGCCATTTTTGTCAATTCTGGAGCTCAGATATTCAAAATGTGTGACCTAATCTATTTGCCACCACCCACTGTAAATGTATGCTGACATTGTGTTTTGTCGGTGGTCATTATCTTTGTTTTATTTATGTTTATAAACAGGTTTTCTTTCTCGTTCATCTTCAGACATCAACTTCAATGACTCTAACGAAGGCAGCGGTCGACTCAAGGCTCTGTACGATTCCGTACAGCTTCTCGTGGAAGGACACTGGCTGTTGCCAAATGCTACTTCTTTTGTCGGTATACAGTGGACAGGACTGCAAAATTTGTTTTGCCTTCATGGGGGCTGTGCCGCAGGCACAAAGGTCTGTAGTGCCAATCTTGAACTTGTTGTACAGATGGCATCTAAGTCTGTTGTGACCTGTGCGTAGCCGGAGAATTGTCACCTGGTCTCGCCTGGAGAGTTGTGACGGTAGGTATAATTTTCTATGTGGCCAGGGTGGTCTTTTTTTTCCATTTTGCACTTTACGTTGCCCGGAAGAATGCTTTTGTCTCATTGTTTGTGATTTCTGTATCACTCTGCTGCAGCATTCCTCCCTCTCTGGTGAGTCAGTCCCCCTCCTCGTTGCCTGGAATGTTGCAGTGGGCTGGTATCCACTGGACTGTGATTTTTTTGAAGCACTGGGACAGGCGTTCGAGCGAGTCTGTCAGAGCACCGAGTTCATTTTTGTGCTGGTTCTTGAGCGCCATTAACACTGCCAGGGCGTCATGTGAAAATGACCACTTGCTTTTCTGCCTGCTCCTTATGGTCATTAAGGATTTCAGCAGATTGTCTTAGGGCACTGGCGTTGCTGCAGCGTCTCCCAGTGGCAAATGCTGTTGAGTATACTTTGCTTTTTAGTTTTATAGTGATGCCTCCTCCCCCGTTTCCAATGGCATCTTTGACTGAGCCATCCGTAAAGGCGTGCGTCCAGGCTGTTGGCGTAAATTTTTGGTTGATGTAATTTGTAACTATGTGTTTTTTCTGCTCCTCTGTTTGTGTCTTTTTGTCTTCGATGTTCGAGATATTGCAAATAATATCAGGGAACGGTCTTCCTTTCCAGAGGCAGCGGATGGAGCATGCTGGTATTGGTTATATTTTTTTCGGTTGAGTGCAGCATTGTTTAAATCTTTTCTTTTGCCTGGACTGTAAAACTTTTCCTTTTTAGCCTGCCGCGTCCCAACCCATTTAGTCTGTGATGCATCGGGTGGTCCGTGATTCTTTTGAATTGTTCCGCTTGCTGTAGGATTCTGATAAACAGGTTTTGATCTTTACTATGTCAATTTACGGCTGAAATTAGCTGCTTTAGCCTTCTGCACTTCTTGATAGTTTCACTGTGTCATCTGCGTATCGTAACTCTGGAATCTCGTTCCCCCAATCGTAAATTGGTCGAAACGTTCAATGTTCTCGTCGACTCGAACATTTCTCATTATACATTCCGCACATATATTGTACAGATAAGGTGATAGGATACATCCCTGTCGTACTCCCTTTTGTACTGCAAACCAATCTGATGTTTGCCCCTGAGTGTATGAACGCATATCGGTCTCTCCTCGTGTAGCCGGTGAATGTAAGTCTTGCCTCTGCTACACCCATTACGAGTATATCAAGTTACATGTCACTGGCACGTGAAATTATAGTATCTTCCAATAGGGAAACACACACAAATACACAGAGAAAGAGACAGACACCCTAATTGCCACACACACGAGAGAGAAAGAGAGAGAGAGAGAGAGAGAGAGAGAGAGAGAGATCAAAAGAAAACAAGAATCTGTAGACTAGAGTCTGAGACGTATTTTAAATTTCTGGTAATTTTCGTTTCGGAATTTGTATCTGTTAACATTTTGACTTTACAACAAAAAAGATGGCCGCCTCCATAGGGAAAGCAATCAGTTGGAGGACGTTTAAAAGTATTAAATGTTGCTAATTGTTTAGGTCATTTTTGTCATCCTTCTGTGTTGTATATTTAATTAAGAACAATGTATTACGGCATTGCACTTTTGTTACTGCTGGACTTGCTTATTCATATTGACTGTATTACTATTACTACGAGTACTATTAATTTACATGATCAATCACAATGACAATGACAATCACACATGACACAATGTCACAATATATTAATTATTATATTATTAATATTATATATGTTAATTGTTATTATGTAGTAATGTAGTAATCATTACTGTAATGTAGTCAGTCGTTACGGCTAACTAGTAATTTTAAACTGGTACTAATAATAGTAACAGTAACTGTAACTTCAAGTAAGTGAGTTAGTGAATTAGTAAAGTAATAAGTATATAGTAATTAAGTAGTAGTACTAGTAGTAGTCTAGTATTTTTTTTAAACTGCTGGTGCTAGTATGTAAACTCACTAACTTTTTTTACGACTAACAATAACTCTAATCTTATGACTCTTGCTTTTTATGAGGAAAGACTGACACTACTCAGTCTACTGCTATTGTCACTACTGACATAACTTTTTATATGAATGTCTAATACATAACATTGCCTATTGACTCTAATTTTAGTCTAATTAGTCAGTTACTGTTCTATATAGCTAAGCTAGTAGTACTACTAGTAAACTAATAATAGTATGCACGATTTCTTAGCGGGATAGTATTCATGGTAGATTTTAATTCTAATTCTAGATCAATTTAATTTAGAAAATGAAAAACTGACATATACATTAAATCATTATACTATATATGATACATTAAATCATTCATTCATACTATACTAACTCACAGCTAGTAACAGAAACACTAACTTAACACTACTACTAACAGCAGTTCTGAGAAATAATTCGTAGTAGTTTTATTTAAAGTTTTAAGGTTTTTCAATAGTAATTGTAACATCATGAACAGAGTTCCTTAGACTATTTTAGAATTTTAAAATAAATTTCAAAGGGGCATTTCTTCTGCGTTTATTTCGTCTTCCAAAAGCTATATTTTAACTTTTGCAAGTGAAGTATGCATTGCAATTATTATATTACGGAAAGCTAATGTGAATGAACGGAATGAAGAACATTGAAGCTCTCCCTTCAAGACTAAATCTGGAATGGAGTGGAATGTAGAAGTCAGACATCGAACCTCCTTCACTAACATCATAGATGTTGGACTGTTACGGAAATACAAATGGGCCGACAATGTCGCGCGCATGCTGGATAACAGATGGACACGTAGAGTGAGATCCTGGTGGCCTTGCAACTTTAGGTGCCCTCGCGGAAGCCCATGGTTGAGATGGTCTGAAGGAGGCCTTGTATCAAACATGATATACTAAGGCAAAATAGTCTAATGAGTTTACTCGTGTTTACTCAACATTTGGCTACTTGACATCAGGCACACGTGCCTGGTTGAATATCAGAATTTAGAGATTTTGAATCCTCTTACCAAAATTCTATTAGCTTATCTCCGCTATCGTTTCTTTTTCGCTGTTCAAATTGCTATATAATATTCTTATATTTGATTTTCCCTATTTTGGGGTTAATATTTAAAGTAGTCTAATTATATTCCCTTCTGCAGCTCTTGTTCAGTTCTTGCTTCTCTAAAGTTTGAGATTATAGCTGTAGCAGCTATAGATGGTGCCTAACTGGCTGTGGGTCTACATAGCTCTAGTGTTTGAGTCTGTTAAGATGACTCACACATCTGTAAAAACCACACTCCAAGAAACTGGTTGTATACAGACTCTGTAGAGTCTTCTAAACCAGTATAAAGACGTTAAGTTATAATTATTTCACACTTTTAGTCAGAATGGAACTGTTAGTTTCTTTAGTGACACGCGGCAACCAGGTGTAGAGAATGGTTACTAAGAAAAATTGCATGAAGAGTAATAACATGAACATGCATACAATGAAAAACACAAAGACTAAATACTTTTCATTGTAGTAGACCAAATTTCGACCCCCCAAAAAGTGTCTCCTGGGCAGATGGGCCACAAAGCTACGCTACTGGGACTATGTGAAACAAAACTTTTGAAAATGTACAGTCACTCTGTAAGTTGCTCAGGCTATAACGTGACTGACTATAGAGTGTCCCTTTCGTTTTCTAGGTAACATAATTAACAAACATACAAGAACCTACCATCTATCTATCTATTTTATGTTCTTTGCGTGCCAAATACGGCGCATGATCTTGATCACCAGGGGAACGGTGTGACGCCATTGTTTATAGATCTTATATGGTGCTGAGGTCCATGGTTGAGCCCTCTCCGATGGTTGTTCTTTCGGGAGATGGTTATTGTTCATTCTAAGGACATGCACGATGTATGTCCATGGTTTTTTCATGATGCCGGTCGACGCATATAGTTGGTTTGTCTCTGTTCTTATTGAGTTATTAGTTATGAACTGGTCCCAGCATATATTCAATAATTTTTGTATCATTTGTTTTTAAAGACATTTAGTTTGTTTTCCAGCACTTTTGTTGTCTTCCAGCTTTCACATCCATATGTCAGGACTGATATTACGATTGAGTTGAATAGTCTGAGCTTGATATATTTTCACAGTGTCGTTGATTTCCAGATGTTGGTGAGCTGCTTAAAGGTACACGAGGCTAAAGTAATTCTAGTATAAATTTCTGTTATGGCATCTCCATCTTGTGTCATCTTGCTTCCATAGTATCTTCTTATTTCTTCTTCAGCATTTGTCCTGAAAAGGACGTTGTGTCATAGTTTACAGTGAGGTTGCGATATCTGCGCTTCTCAGCCTGACACCCAGTTTTAGCAGGCTTTTTTTGGGTACCAAATTTGACTTTCCACTGCGATCCCTTTTACCGTAACCAGACTAAAATAGTGCATCTTGTTTCCAGGGCTGCCACTTGGTATACCAAAAGAATACATCTGTTGAAAATAGTTAACTTCGTTAAAATTATTTAACTTGGGAAGGGAACAAGGCAGTGACCTAAAAATAGCTGCGCTGATCTAAAAATTCCAGGCAGAATGTGCTGTGCAAATTTCACATCAGAAGAGCTTACAGTTCATGAGCTTTTGCAAAATGGACAGACAGATACAAGTATTTTCTGTTTTATAGTTAACCCTTTGAGCACTGGCCACCCAGTGGGTAAAATCCCATTCCCCTGTGCTCCTGAGAAAATACGCACAAGATAGACATCTGACAAAAAGCTATTAACTATGACAAAACTATGTGCTCCAATTTCATTGTTCTATCTCAAATTAACTGACCTTATCATCTCCATGGTTCCTGCTTGTTATGTCAGTAAATTTCTGATGTAAGCACATACCAAACATCAAGTTTGCAAAATTTAATTATCCCCCTATTCATAGTTTCCTTAGCAGACCGTTGAAAACATGACGGATGTGATACGGAATCCAGCCAGAGTTGAGCGGTGATTCGGTTTCTAACAGCTGAAGGATGTCGACCAGTTGACATTCATCGCAGAATGCAGGCAGTGTATGGTGACAAAAGTGTGGCGAACGTAAGCTCCGCCTTAGAATAATGGTCATACCGCTTCATGGAGTGAGGTATTCACATACACCGGTGCATCTGTGTACGGGTTCAAAGGGTTAATATGTTGTATTTGATTACTTGAGAACATAAGCCTGCACTTTCACCAATGGTGTGTGCTATATTTCAGTTTGTCACAGTTCAACGCAGTTGGCTAGATCTAACCTTCACAGCCAGTTCAAGGATCAAGTCCGGCTGATCTGTACTAATGGCAAACTAACAGCAAAGCTTTCAGATGTGCAAAAGCAGCAGAGTGAGTGAGAGATATACATAAACTTGTTTTTATTCAATTCTTCTAACTTCCCTACCCCCAAATCAGATTTAATCCTTTTCAGTCACAGAAAATTAGTGTCTTTCAGTTCAGGGCAAGTGTTGCAACTCTGTATGTCAAATAGTTTTATTTAAATTAAAATAAATTAATATTAACCCATTCAATCCCAGCTGATCAGAAAAACTCACAAATGAATTCTGATGGCAAGGGGAATAACTCAGCAAATATCAGACATATTTGTACAATAAAATGAAAAAAATACAATTTTTAATTTATTTGTGTGATTCAGACTTCAGTTTACAGATAAATGGAAGAGGTACTAATTTGTGCACATGTCTTTTGTGAATACTGTGTGTGTTGGATGTGAAAAATTAAACAAGTGAAGAAAAAAAATGTGTCACTATAAAATGTCAGTTTCACTCATTTGTCAATTTTGTTGCTGATAAATGTCCAAGTGAAAAGCTGCAAAGCAGTCTCCCTTGGTTCATTGCAACTTGAGACTTTTTTCATTTTAAGTTTTAAAATTCCGTTGGCTAACCTTTACAGCTGGGGCGAATAGTTGCACAGCAATACGTTTGTCTGGCAAGAAGATACTCAGCTAGCTTTGCGCTCGTAAAGTAATTATCAAAATAAAAATGATGTTTTTGTCAAGGTAGGGCTCCCCAATTCTTGTGACAACATGATGTCCTAGTTCTTGATACATATAAACGACATCACTAAATGCTGCCATCAGCATGTATCAAACAGCTTACACGCAGATGACTTTGCTATATGGACAGCCACAGAACATGCAACAATAACCTCATACTTGCTCCAAAAGACAGTAGAGCAGGTGGAGAACTGGACAAAAGAGTGGGGACTGAAAATAAACCACACCAAAACCTCCACGACTTTCTTTTCACTCTCCTCCAAAATGGAAGCAATTACAATAAAGATAGGAAACCAACAAATACCCCAGTTGGACACACCGACATTCCTTTAGCCATTTAGCCAGAGAAATCCACATGAAACATGCCGACATCCTTGAAGCTGAAATCAAAAAGTGCGAAGCGCTCATTCCAGAACCCTGGACATGGAGCCACGATCGGTCCAAAATAATATTAGAGGTTCCAGGGTAAACGAAGAAAAGTGAGCAGTCAGCAACAGAGCATAAAATCCACGTTCTGCCTCGGTGCGCGATAAAAGGGGAGGCAGTGGAATCTACATTGAACACTCCAATGGCGACATAGAAAATCAATCCATACCAGCAGGAGAGACTTGTACCAATTTCAGAGCTGAAGCAAGAACTGTTCATGCAGCAACTAAAATTCAAATTAGCCAAAACATAGATACAAGGAAAACTGTCATTCTAACAGACTCCAGTAGTGTACTCCAAGCTATCTTAAGCCACACAATAGACTCTACCATGTAATAAAATACAACATAGAATTGCTGTTTAAAAAACAGATTTTAGTCCTACAATGGATTCCAGCCCACTGTGGGATCTCTGGAAACGTGAAAGCAGATGAGCTCGCAAAAGCCGGAAGTGGTGGCATGCAGATTCCCCATCCACAGAGCTATAAAGAAGCAAAGACACTCATCAAATGACCCACGAGGACAGAATGGAGAGAACAGCACAAAGAATACAAGCCAGAAAATGACAGCATAGACAAACTTGGCAGAGATGGGCAGACAGAGATCTTCAGACTCAGAACGGGACACTGTAGACTCAAGGCCCACCTCCACAGAATGGGTCTCAGAGACACTGCCATGTGCGGTTGAGGAGCACCCAAGCAAACACCAGAACATATTCTGCAAGAATGCCCTACTTATGCAGACCAAAGAGAGGCAGTCTGGCCTGGGGGCAGCGACCATGCCCGAAAAGCTGGGGGGGGTCCAGCGAAGACCTAAAACACACAGTCTCCTTTGTGAACCTCACCAAACTAAAAGCACAGCATCAGTTGATTGATGAAGAAGAAGAAGATGTCCTAGTTCATCTTTTGCCTTCTTGTCTGATTTTCCAGTATACACCTCAAAGTTATAGAGGTAGCCAGTATGAGGATCTGCGACACACCAAATTTTAATTCCCCAAGGACAGGGTCTGTTTTTTATATATTGCTTGAACTGGAGTCTTTCTGTAAAAGTAACCATAGCTTCAATACTAATATTCTGTTCAGGCCTCATTAGTTCTTTGGACTTGGCTAGAATAAGATCAAATAGAGGTCTAATCTTTAAAAATTGCACCATGTCCATCTTGTCCTCGTGGAATGAATTTGGAATTATCATTAAGGTGCAAATATTTGCTGCTACTTTCAAACATATCAAAAAAAGTCGGAGGTAGAAATAATGTAAGGTAATCAAAAGCAGAGTAATCGTGATCTGGATCTATGTCATCTGCAGGACTTCTTTCCTCACTAAATCTTTCAATAATGATACTACTCAGTTGCTTTGACCATTCTCTATCACTACTGGCTGTGGGTTGGGGTGGGTCACGCTGTCACCGTTTACCATCGATAACACATCATCACTAGTGATTCTAGTGTTGCTACTTTCATCTTCTAAATCATGAACATATTCCTTGACAACGTCTGATTCATTCTCATTCTCTTTAACTCCATCAAACAAATTTTCCATCACCATCGTCTGGCTCATAAGTATCTCCAGTCCGCACCAAGTTTTGAAGACAATTGAAGGCCATATTTAAAAAAAATCACAACTCTAACACCATGTGAAATAGAAACTTTAGACTTCATCAGCTACTTTACAAAAAATTTGTTGACCTAGTTATACACCATTTTGCACAACAAACACTTCTCACCATAAACAGGAAGCATTTCCTTTTGAAATCCTTTGCCGAAAGCCCTTTTGTGAAAAAAATTGAATGTTTTTTTCTCTCAATAAATGCGCAACATCTTGCGAATCTGAGCTTCGCACATGCAGGTGACACCTAGAATCTGCTACCTACAGTAATCACAAAGCTGGAAGTTGCTACCACCTAATCACACCTTTAGAAACTACCAACTACAAGTTTCAGCTATCCCACATCAGTTTGTGACCTACTTACTAACACCTCTGTAGCATATAAGATTGTCAGCAACAAAATTGCTAAACAACGTTCAATCAATCAAGACCTTTTAGTTGCCTATGGAGCACAGGTCTTCAACATATGCATGCCAAGTTCACCTGTCCTGAACCAACTCTGACCATGTCCTCCATGCATGCTCTGGTCTGCCTCCACATCTTGCCATGGGTGTTCCAGAGCAGAGACCGCTTTTCAATGCCTTTCTTAATATGTGTTTTATCCAACACTAGTGCCCTTTCTTCATACCATATACCACCTACATCTGTCAGGATCTTCCCAGAGGCCTCCATCATACCAGGTTAATCATAGGGAATCATCATCATCAGGTGCTCTGACGGTTGGCGGCAATCATGGACCTCCATCCATTTATATCACGAGTGTTGTTTACCAACTGTGTTGTTGATTGTCACCCATGCCATTCTCTCAGGCTGTCCAACATCTACTCTCTCTGCCTTATTCTGTCTCTCTTTCCTGCTATCTTTCCCGTTGCCACAACATACTCCAAGCCACCTCTTCTCAACATCCCCCAAAAAGGATAACTGCCTTGCTCTGATTCTTGCAATAAGTTGTCTTTGTGCCTCTTCAAGTACTGTATCATTAGTCTTCTTTGTAGTCCATTGTATCCGCAGCATTCTTCTGTAGAACCACATCTCCGTTGCTTCCAAAGATCTATGCACTTACTTACTGATTGTCCATGATTCACTGCCATATGTCAGTACTCGTTCCCGGTAGCATCCAAGGACTCTCTTTCTCAGTACCAGTAACAAGGTTTTGTTGCACAATATTCCTTTCATGGTCTACAAGACAGACTTTTCTGGGGCTATTCTGCATTTTTTTTCGTAATTGCATTTTCCATGTCATGTATTTGCCCAGGAATGTAAACGTGTCTCAATTCTGTCCCTGCGCTTGGACGCAGCATTTTGGAGATAGTCCGATTTCTTAGTCACTACCATCACCTCCGATTTCTTTTTATTTGGCTTGGCTTCGTTCGTTCTCAATCTCCCGCTACCAAACCCTGAAAGGGCTTAAGTAGCAGAATGTAGTCCAGAGAATGGAAAACGTTGTGTCGTAGTTTACAGCTTGACTGCGATATTTGCACCTTTCGGTCCAACACATCTTACTTCAGCAAGCATTTTTTGAGTACCTTGTTAGCATTCCCTCTTCGATCCCTTCTCATTAGCTAGTCTGCCCTGCTGTAGCATGTTATCCAGGATCACTGCGTGGAGGTGTAGAAGGGTCTTGGCAGCTCTGGTTCGCTGGCCCTGATGCTAGCAGTCAGCTATGGGTCTCTGACCACTGCAGCTCATGCGCTGCTTAGCATCTTGATCCCTTCTTTTTATTTAAGCTGAATCCCTTTTGTCAGTAGACGATTATAAGAATCCATAATTGCAGTTCATGGTTAAATGATCTGAACTATGTAGACGGCTTGGACTGCTGTCACACAACCATAGCTAGATGCAAGAGAAACTCAATATTAAAATGAAGAACTCAAAGCTGTTCAAAATCAGAACTTAAAGCAATGGAAGCCATCCATTCTTGGAGGTGAGGCAACCTTCTCATATTTGGGCAGCACCATTGACACTTCAGGGGCCACAGAGGCAGATGTAATGGCTAGAATTTAAAAGGCAAGGACAGCATTCCTGTTACTGATTAATAAATGGAAATCCAGGGAGATAATAATACCAAGTTAAGATTAACTCAAACGTCAAGTCAGTACTCCCGTGCGGAGCAGAAACTTGGAGAAATACTAAAGTAATACAGAGGAAACTGCAGTCGTTCGACGATAGATGTCTATGAAGGATAATTGTTATAGACGTACGACATGGCGAGGAATGAAGACCTATGGGAAAGGTAGTCAACAACCAATGGAGCAGCGAGATCAAACGTAGGTAATGAGATTGGATAGGACACACATCACAGAAATAATCTTCAGACAGGCTGTGGAAGATGGATGTGTCGGACCGAAAGGTGCAAATATCGCAGTCAAGCTGTAAACTAGCAACACAACCAATTCCATTCTATAGACTAAATCCTGCTACTTGCAAAGCCCTGTTGAAGACTTGGTAGTGGGAGATTGAGAACAAATACAGGAAAAGAAGAATCATCATCAGTCTGGCCCTGACACAGTATCCACAGAGGAAGAGAAAGAAAGGTAAACCAAGAAACACCTGAAGAAGAGATTGTGAATAAGAACCTCGCTCCCTGAACCTCAACTGGAGAGAGACAGAAAGGGCAGCTCAAGACCAAACTTGCTTTAGGAGGGTTGTCAACAGCCTGTGTCCCGAAAGGTGCGTTGATGATGATAATTGTCAATGCCAGTTATCAGGTAACGATTGATTCTCATTAATTTGTAATTGATTATAAATTGTGTCTTACAGAGTGGGGCGCAACCGAGTACCCGGCGGTATAACTGGGTGGGCAGATTGGGCTCATTATCCTTGGTTGGCAGCCAATCTAAGAGAAGGTAAACTCTAAACCAGGGTAGACGAAGCTTGCTAGCCTGTCCAGGCAGTTGTCCTAGGAGAGGGGGAACTGATTTTAAACCCACAAGTGCTAGAGACTGCTGGCTAGTCCTGGGACGATGAGAGTATCATCAGATGTCTCGAGTAACTAGCATCTGCGGACAACGACTCCACTGTCTTGTGGAAATCTCGGGAGAGGGTAGGGCTATGGGAGTAAACCTAGACAGAAAGTCAGAAGTGGTAGCACCTAAGATGGGTGGTTTCAAATTTGCAAACTCATTCCTGCAGCTGAGCTGGTGCCAAATTATCATGCTTTGGATTTCACCAGCAAGGCCGAGAGGGGGATCCTGCAGTTTGGGCAGCCCAGGGTCTCCATATTCAGCGCCCTGAGATGCTACTCACAGGGTGCCATGCGCATGGGATGCATAGACTGAGACAATTATGAATGAATAAATTGTTGCAATTGTTCAATTTCTGTCTTTCAGCTCAAGAAGCCGCTCTCCCATTTGAAAGAGCAGAAGAAGAACCGCTCTCAATAGTTGACCATTCACTGCAGCAAGAAGATTATTTTAATGTGAAGAAACTTGTCACACTAAAGGATCTTTTTAACGTAAGATCATTTGTTCACTGCTGACTAATACATTGGGCTCCTGCAAGAGCTTTCATAAGGGCTTGTCATCTGTCATTTATGCAGTTGGTTCTCTAGTCAGATCTTGCCCTGCTCCTTTAAAACAACATTTTTTGCCATCTACATTATCACTGCATGCTCAAAATATTTTCCCCATAAATATGTGTTCTATAGATCAAAGCATGATCACTGTATGAGATACATACCCCATCACTGCATGCTCAAAATATTTTCCCCATAAATATGTGTTCTATAGATCAAAGCATGATCACTGTATGAGATACATACCCCATCACTGCATGCTCAAAATATTTTCCCCATAAATATGTGTTCTATAGATCAAAGCCTGATCACTGTATGAGATATACCTCATCACTGCATGCTCAAAATATTTTCCCCATAAATATGTGTTCTATAAATCAAAGCCTCATCACTGTATGCTATACATACATTATCATTGCGTGCTATAAATACCCCATCACTGCATGCTATTAATATCCCATCACTGCATATTATAAATATCCCATCACAGCGTACTATAAATACCCCATCACTGTATGCTATAAATCAAAACCTCATTAAAGATATTTTAAACCAATACCTCATCTCTACATACTATAAATCCAAGCCAGGCCTCATGTCGTTCTTGCCTGCTGCGGCCGCTCCAGAAGAAAGTGTAACCAACGCCATTCTCCGAGAATTGTCCATCCTCCGCCAGTCGCATCTCGCTCAGGACGGCTATGTCAATGTTATACAAGGGAAGCTCCAAAAGCAATGCCGCCTTTTTTATTCCATGAAAACCACAACAGATAAAAAAGATCACAATAAAACTATTTGATAGACCAATGTCTTGCCTTCAAAAAACTGTTTTTCAACATAGTCACCATGCTTGGCTATTACATTTTCTCCAAAGATGAACAAGAACATACATACAGCGCTCGTAAAAATATGCACCAGGGGATGTAACCCACTGTTTCATAGCTGCTATGATGGTGTCATTGCTAGGAAAATGTTGCCCATGCAGTGACAAACTCACATGCGACGTTCTTTCTGTTCCTGTGCGAGCATTCATGGAACCCACCTAGCGCAAACTTTGATATATTTCAACATCGTCTCCAGCGCATTGAAGCTGATATTCAACTCCGTAGACATTTCCCTGGTTGTAATTCCGATTTGCACAGATGAGCTGATCGAGACGTACTTCTTTGCCTTGTGTGACAGCTGTGCATGACTGTTTAGAACATGTCTTGTCCTTCATGTCGCTTTCGCCACTGCTGAAACCCCCAACCCTCACTGTGATAACATCCACTGTTTGGTCTCCGTAAACGTTCAGAAGCGTCAATGAATATCAATTGGTGCAACTTTGCCCGCATGAAGAAATACAATAACGCACCTCTGTTTATAACGCACAAAGATAATGACCACCGACAAAACACAATGTCAGCATCAATTTACAGTGGGTAATCAGGAAATAGATCAGGTCACACATTTTGAAAATCTGGGCTCCAGAATTGGAAAAAAATTGCCACTGTTCGAAAAAAATCAGAAGAAGACTAGAGACTGAAGAAATTATGGCAGAGCACCAACAAAATGATAAAAGTGAAAGTCATGAGAGCCTGTGTTTTTCCTGTGGCAGCTTATGACTGCAAATCATGGATGATTACCAAAAACTTCTAAACAAAGAATCGAATCCTTCGAGTCAAAATGTTACAGAAAGATCCTCAGAATACTCTGGACAGAAAAAAAAACAAATGTAGACATTCGGCAAGAGTTGAACATAGAGGAGAACTGGTTTATCAATTCCATTTTGGCTAGAAAATGCAAATACTTTGGTCACATCAAGAGACACAACGGTCTCGAGAGAACAGTGAAGGAAGGTATAGTGCCAGGTAAAAGAGGAAGGGGTAGACCAAAAAGGCGATGGCACCAAGATATCCAGGAATGACTGGCGGAGTCTAGAGTTTTGGCAATGGAACGAGTTTCTTTCAGACAGACTGATGGCAGCGAAGTTCTATAAAGGACATCATACTTGATGATGATGAATTTTAAAATGCACTTTCATGACAGGCGTCATTTTGTCAAACTCCACTGCCACCTGTCAGACAGAACCAAATTTTACCGATGTTGGCGGGAAGGTTAAAACTGTACTGCCAAAATCCACTCCTGGCATCATGTGACATATTACAAAAAAAGGAGGCATTACTTTCGGAGCGCTCGTCACATCTGGCCAGCTCCCTTGTGACCAGGGTGATTGAATGCTATGGCCTGTCAGTAGTATTAACTAGAGGATTATCATTTACTGGTTGAAGTACGCCCATCTTATCTATACTACGTGTGCTTTTAAAAGCACGTTTATGGTTTTTTTTCATTGCTGTAAATCCTTGCATGGCCAGAACAACTGATCCTCACAAGCTCATGTAGGCTTGAGGCCTCTGTGTCTTCTATCCACTCGTTCTGTAGTCATCCTTTCTGCATAATTCTTGAGATTGCTATACATCAAAGCCTGTATGGTTTTGTGAAGTGGTGAGTTGGTCAGATCCTTTCATTCTTCAGGTAAAGCAGTTTCGCCACCTGGCAGTTCGTGCGTGGTTTGAGGTTTGATTCCAGGGTATCTATTACTACACTTTCATTTCTGTAATTGGAATACTTAGAATCCTGGTATTCAAACTGGCATGTTTGTGTTTGTTGCCAGGTAACCAAAGACTTTGGCTATGTGTTTAAAAACTTCCTGCTGGTTAATAGGCCTGGGGGAAGATATAAATAATTTGTGTATTATTGTTTCGAATTCCCACAATGAGTAGGTTTACTCTTTTATGCGTCCTGAAAAGAACATTAAGTGGTGGGTTGCAGAAGCTTTCCTCACATCCCGAGCGTGCAGACTGGGGTCCTCCAGGTGGTTGTGCTATGCTTGGCTTCATCTGTGTGTCGCTCACTACTGCCTGGATCACGTCGATCCCTTACCCCGTTAGCCAGGCTGCAATGAAAACAGCCTGTTTCCGGTGAGAGCTACTAGAAAGCTGAGGTGAGGGTCTTGATCAGTATATTTTGCCTGACCCTGACTAGCATGTCTGATCAGTAGGTTGTGCCTGACCAGACGTTAGTCTTCCTCCCCAATAATTAGGGTAGATTTTTAACTTGAATTTTTTAATTCAGTCCGGGCAGCGGTAGTTGAGCCTATTATTTTCGATTTCTAACTGCCAAGGGATTTTTAACGTGCTTGACACTGTACATGGGAGTCCGATATCATTACCCAGAGATCATGGGAATTTTTACCAGGAGATTCACGTGAAAAAAGTCACGGACTCCACAGTGATTCGAACCCACAACCTCCAGCATCCGAGGCAGACACCTTACTTCGAGACCACAGAGCCCCATGAGGTATCTGTTGCTCGTTATACATGTTGTCAATCAAAATCATAACAATTCAACTCCCCGTAGAGCATAGGTCCTCAACAAATACTCGCCAAGCCTTCATCTCATGCACATCATTTCCAACTACCCACGTCTTTCCTGCCATTTATAGGTTAGTCTCAACTTCCCATCTCCAAGAGTGTTTAGGTCTGTCCCTACTTCTCTTGCCCTGAGGATTCCAGAACAGGGACTGCCTTGTAATGCTATCAGCTGGTCTCCTTAATGCAGGGGTTCTCAGCCTTCCAAGATTGCCAGCACCGTCCACGTGTAATATTAAGTGCGCGAGCACCATGCAATCTAATGGGTTTCATTTTTGAAGAGAAAACAAAACATTTTTAAAACACTCACCGGGTTAATGACATTCTTGAGCTTGAAAGCCACTCAGAAGTTCAGTGATGTCAAAGGAGAAGTCACTTGTAGCTAGCTACACGTCAGAAGTTCAGTGATGTCCAAGGAGAAGTCACTTGTAGCTAGCTCATGTCAGAAGTTCAATGATGTTCAAGGAGAAGTCACTTGTAGCTACACGTCAGAAGTTCAGTGATGTCGAAGAAGTTAGCTACATGTCAGAAGTTCAGTGATGTCGAAGGAGAAGTCACTTGTAGCTACATGTCAGAAGTTCAGTGATGTTGAAGGAGAAGTCACTTGTAACTACATGTCAGAAGTTCAATGATGTTCAAGGAGAAGTCACTTGTAGCTACATGTCAGAAGTTCAGTGATGTTGAAGGAGAAGTCACTTGTAGCTACACGTCAGAAGTTCAGTGATGTCGAAGAAGTTAGCTACATGTCAGAAGTTCAGTGATGTCGAAGGAGAAGTCACTTGTAGCTACATGTCAGAAGTTCAGTGATGTCGAAGGAGAAGTCACTTGTAGCTACATGTCAGAAGTTCAGTGATGTTGAAGGAGAAGTCACTTGTAGCTACATGTCAGAAGTTCAGTGATGTCGAAGGAGAAGTCACTTGTAGCTACATGTCAGAAGTTCAGTGATGTCGAAGGAGAAGTCACTTGTAGCTACATGTCAGAAGTTCAGTGATGTTGAAGGAGAAGTCACTTGTAGCTACATGTCAGAAGTTCAGTGATGTCGAAGGAGAAGTCACTTGTAGCTACATGTCAGAAGTTCAGTGATGTCGAAGGAGAAGTCACTTGTAGCTACATGTCAGAAGTTCAGTGATGTTGAAGGAGAAGTTAGCTACATGTCAGAAGTTCAGTGATGTTGAAGGAGAAGTCACTTGTAGCTCTACATGTCAGAAGTTCAGGGATGTTGAAGGAGAAGTCACTTGTAGCTCTACATGTCAGAAGTTCAGTGATGTTGAAGGAGAAGTCACTTGTAGCTCTACATGTCAGAAGTTCAGTGATGTTGAAGGAGAAGTCACTTGTAGCTCTACATGTCAGAAGTTCAGTGATGTTGAAGGAGAAGTCACTTGTAGCTACATGTCAGAAGTTCAGTGATGTTGAAGGAGAAGTCACTTGTAGCTACATGTCAGAAGTTCAGTGATGTTGAAGGAGAAGTCACTTTTAGCTAAATGTAAACAGTCCTGTAGATGTTAATCGTGATCGTGCTTTGTTCTTGAGGTATTTCATAAGTGAGAAAGCTTTTTCACATAGATAGGCCGTCCCGAACATAGCCAAACATTTGGAACCTTTTTGTACCTTTTGCTCCTCAAAAGGTTATGAATTTCTGATTTTCAAACAAATATTTAAGCACCGCTAAGGAGGGCTGGAGATCTATCAATTCAAGTACTCATGATACAACACTGACCCTGGCCAGCATCGGGGAAACCTCCCGAATCAAGTCAACGGTGCGAATTATTTCAGAGCATAGAGCGGCAAATAAGTTTACTGGCAGCAGACTCACAAGTTAACAACTTTCAGGTCGCCTAAAATATAATGGATGGATAGCAACATTATTTGTTTGGATTTGTAAAACAAAGTTTGAATTGAAAAATGGGCCTCATGTGAACGTGAATGTCATTAAAAGAGCACCATTGTGCTTGCAAGCTCCAGGTTGAGAACAATTGCCTTAATATCAGGCCTCTTTTGTATGTTTTTCTAGAACAAAAATACTTGGTTTTGCCATCGTTACCACTGCAAGCATGAAATGATTCTACCTCAAAACTGATATCTCATTTTGTTCACCGACACAGGCTAGAGTTCATCTTGGACACAACAGTGGTCTCCGGCATGAGTCCATGATACCGTTTATATTTGGAACACGTCAGGGCATGGACATTGTCAATCTGGAGCAGACCCTGCCCTTGCTGCACCATGCCTTGAATGTCTGTGCCCACGTTGTGTATCGTGGGGGCATGATTCTCTTCTTGTCACGGAACCAGCAGGTGTTGCCTTGGGTGGAACGTATGGCTAAGGAAGTAGGAGAGTATGCACATTGTCGGCCCTGGAAGAAAGGTAGAGATTATGACTTTACTGATGCTAGCACTAGCTGTTGCCTTTTGTTTCTTTCTCTTTGTCTCACTTTACAGATCTAGTTTATCCTTTATCATGGGGAGGAAGACTAATGTCTGGTCAGGCAAAATATACTGATCAGACATGTCAGTCAGGGACCAAGCAAAACATATTGGTCAAGACCCTCACCTCGGCTTCAAAATAGCCCTCCCTGGAAATGAGCTGTTTTCATGGCAGCCTGGCTAACGACGCGAGGGATTGACGTAATCCCCATAGTAGTGAGTGACACACAGATGAAGCCAAGCTTAGTACAACCCCCTGGAGGACCCCGGTCCACTTTCATCAGCACGCTCGGAATGTGAGGAAAGCTACTGCAACCTGCCACTTAACGTCCTGTTCAGGGTGCACAAATGAGTAACCTACTCATTGTGGGCATTCACAAACAGCAACCTTTACCACTCTGAACTTAACAAGTATGCAATTTCTCTGCCACTGAACTATTTTTCAGCACATTACGTTTTTCTAGGGTGTTGACTTTGAGATCCTGTATCTTTTTTGTTTGTTGTTGTACAAGAGGCTTGTCATAAGTCTTTACCCTGACTATGAGGGAGTAGGAGGAGAAAGTTTAAATTTGGCACATATGTAGCTCATTCAATTTGTACTGGACTTGAGAAGTATGAATTTCCCTCCTCGACGGGTTTACCCGGTATGGTGCATGGTGCAACATACCTTATTGACCGGATCTGCTACTCTAACAGTTTGTCAGAACAATGGAGAAATCAGAGGCCAGAACTGTGATAATATTCTTGATGTTGCAAGGAAAAACACCTACAGAAATACACAGGGAGATGGAACCAATGTTTGAGGAATTCTGTCCTTCGTATGCTTCTGTAAAAGACTTGTGTATGCAGTTTAAGTGTGGCCGTTCCCATGTTTGCTGATCTTCCAAGATCAGGAAGACCATCCTCAGAGTGCAGCGATGAAAATGCTGCAAGAGTGAAGAAAATCATTGACCAGGACAGGAAAATGACAATTGCAGATATATCTAGATCAGCAAAACTGAGTGAAAGTAGTTTTTAGAATTTTACACAACCGACTGAGCATGAGAAAAGTGTGTGACTGATAGGTCCCGCTTCTGCTGACATGTGAACAGAAACAAACGAGGGTTGATTGCTGTGGCCAGTTGCTCAAAATGTGTCAGTCGAAAAACATGTTGCCAACCATGGGGACAGTAGATGAGACTTTGGTTCACTATTTTCTTCTTCTTCTGCGTTCGTTCTCAATCTCCCGCTACCAAGCCCTGTACAGGTCTTCGCAAGTAGCAGGATGTAGTCCGGAGAACGGAATGCGTTGTGTCGCTAGTTTACAGCTTGGCTGCGATATTTGCACCTTTCGGTCCGACACATCCGTCTTCGGCGGTAGGGTTTACCATTATGACCCAGAATCCAAAATTTGCAGCGTGCAGTGGAAAACCCCGGGCTCACCAACACATGTCAAGCCAAGAGCACAGAAATCTGCAAGCAAAGTGATACTGACTGTTTTTTTGGTTTTTTTGTGGACGTCAAAGGTGTCATATTGAAAGATTACCTGCCTACACGGTTAATGGGCAAAATTATGCAGATCTCCTTACCAAACTAAGACTGTAACCAGAAAACGAGGGATAGTGCGCACTCAAATTTTGCCTTTGCTTCAAGACAACGCGACCTCCCATAAAGCAAGGCTTGGGCTGTAAACAGCCAACGTTTTGAATATTGAAATTCTTCCACACCCACCATATTCTCCGGACAGCTCCATCAAACGTTTTTCTTTTCCCAAAACTTAAAAAACAGCTGAAAGGAAAACATTTTGACAGTGGCGAAGATGTCATTCTGGCATGTGATAACTGGTTTAGTTTGAAAAATAGGTTACTTTATTCTGAAGGTCTTTTCAAGGTCACGTAGAGATGGCAGAAATGTATAAATTCAGGTGGTGGCTACATTGAGAAGGAATAAGCACTGTGCCAAATTTCAACTTTCTCCTCCTACTCCTTCATAGTCAGGGTAAAGGCTTATGACAAGTCCCTTGTATAAATATGATTTGTTTATCATCAAATACAGTGACGTCATCTAACAGGCGGTCATTGACTGACTTCAAAATGTCACTCCTGTCCATATCTAGTGTACCCGTTACTGGTGCTTGTGGAGCCAGGATGTCAGCTTATTCATTTCTCTGAACTCCAGAATGACCAGGACAGTAGATACGTACCGTCCTTTGCAAGTTTGATACTTCAACGGTTGCCATCCACTGGTGCCTTAGCCAACTTTTCTGTACTTTTCGAAGCTAGGAAGTTGGAGGGATGACTGCCCCTGTTAAAGAGGTCTGTGATAGCGATAGCCATCTTATAGCTTCAGTCACTGCTTCTATCTCCATTCCTGTACTGGAGGTTGCTGTTCTGCATGAATCGCTCGCCGCTGTAGGCTTGTAATCCAAGATAAAGATATCCACCAAGAAAACAGACTATTCCTGACTGATGCATCGTCAGTATTAGCAGCAATAAAACAACACAAAGATGAAGATCTCGAGCAATGTATGTTCTCCCTGACACAGCTCTCAGCAGAACATCCAAGTCATTATCTTCAGACTGAGAACTTGGCATAACAGACTCAAGGGTCATCTTTACAACAGAATGATGATTGGGACAGATGACAAATGTCCATGTGGGGAGTATACCGTGAGCATGGAATATGTCCTAAAAAGCTGCATGCTCATGCAGGAAGTAAGATAACAATACTGGCCTTGCTAGACTGATATGAGACAAAAGCTGTATGGAGATGCCTTACAAACAACGGTGTCCTTTGTAAGAGAAAACAGGACCTTGATCTGAGGATGAACGAAGAAAAAGAAGTACGAACCACTCTGCTCAATGGTGGCCAGCCCTCTCACTCTAGCCGAGAAGCCTCAATCAGGTATCTCACTCTAGCCGAGAAGCCTCAATCAGGTATCTCACTCTAGCCGAGAAGCCTCAATCAGGTATCTCACTCTAGCCGAGAAGCCTCAATCAGGTATCTCACTCTAGCCGAGAAGCCTCAATCAGGTATCTCACTCTAGTCGAGAAGCCTCAACCACAAAGTGATCACCTGCTACTCCTGCAGAAGGTTTTGAAACAATTGGTTCAGGTCACCACCTGGTGGATGGTTAGCTTTTGCTGATGGTCCAGATGCTCAACAGGGTTGACATGTTGGTGCTGGAGGAAGTCATTAACAGCACGAACATCTCTGGGACGTTTTGTAACGATCAGCAAGAGCTAACCATCCACCAGGTGGTGACCTGAACCAATTGTTTCAAAACCTTCTGCAGAAGTGACAGGTGATTTCCCCCAGCACACTATCAGAAGGTTGATTCTGTACATGAGGCATAGCTTCCTACCTTGTATCGATGCCCGTGGAGGTCATACATGACCATTAACCAGCAATTTATCTTGAAACTGTCACACTGTGATGTCCAAATGACAGCACAACGATATGATTCAAATATAATTAACTTCTCATTTATTGTAAGTGTCCCTTAACTTATTTTGAGTAGTAAAGTTACTGGTAATGTCTTGGAGCTAGAAAAACAGTTACTCCTCCAAACTGCACATGGGAAGTCGTACAGCGAACAAATCATTGCTGTAAAGAACCAACCTAGGCAGTATCCCTCACCAGAGAGGCGAATATCGACTCCAAGGTTTATAGCAGGATTACTCTGCGTTTGGAAGATTGCAAGCAAATATCTGTAACCGACAAGGCATCAGTGTCATCACCAGAGTTGTTGTTGTTTGCGAATGCCCACAATGAGTAGGTTACTCTTTTGTGGGCCCTGAAAAGGACGTTAACTGGCAGATTGGAGTAGCTTCCCGAGCATGCAGATGACGGTGGACTGGGGTCCTCCAGGTGGTTGTGCTATGCTTGGCTTCATCTGCGCATCGCTCACTACTACGGAGATCATGTACTGTTGTGTTATCCCCTGCGCTGAATGCCTGCGAAACATGGATAGGGTATAGCAGACATGCCAGACAGTTAAATCGTTCACTTGAACTGTCTGTGTAGGCTGTTCAGTATCAGGTAGCCGGACAAATTGCTGTACTCTGAAATTCTTAACAAGTTAAATAAGCTTCTGCAAACGGTCCAGATAAGATGGATGAGACATGTAGTTTGCATGTTCAATGAGCGCCTCCCCAGGCAGCAGCTATATGGTGAGCTCAAATCAATCGGATGCTCATCAGGGGGTACAGAAGAAAAACTGCAGAGACTCCTTGAAAGTGTCTCTGAAAAGCTTCAACATTGATGTCCACTCATGGAAGATGCTTGCACACAATCCTTCCACCTGGCGTACTAGCATTACACAAGTGCTCTGGATGCAGAGGGAAACTCTATCGCTGAGGCTCATGGTAGCGTGTCGTCACCCACATGTGAGCCCCAGGTGCGGTAGAGTTTACTATGCCAGGATTGGTCTTTACAGTCATATTAGAATACATCTTACAGCATAAGTCTGATGTGTTGATTGTCTGGTATGGGCATGTTTTAAGATGGTCTGGATAGACCAAGATGATCCTGCAAGGTACTGGGAAGCGGAAGATAGGGAGGCAGAAAAAGATATTGGAAGACAACGTAAGACAGTGGACGGGAAGGTCCATAGCTAGAACAAATATCCTGGCACAAAACCGAGTAGAGTGGTGGGAACTGGTCCAACAATCTGTATTGGTGCCCCAGTGACCTTTCATGGTGATGAAAGATGTCTATTTGTTGTAACATACTCATGTATACCCTCTTCTGATGCAGGTATTTTCACAGATGCAATCAACAAATTTGGAACGCTGCCCATCTACCCAGATTTGTGTATCTTCTTCAACACACAGGACACAGTCTTTGAGACTCATCGCGCCATCGTGGAAGCATCAAAGCTGCTGGTTCCAATAATTGGTGTTGTAGACACCAACTGTGACATCACATTAGTATCATACCCCATACCAGCCAATGACGACAGCCCTGTCTCCCAGCATCTGATCATAGACCTCTTCAGGAAGACAATTCTTAGAGCAAAGGAGAAGAGAAAGGAAGATGGTATAGATACTTTATAAAACAAGTCAGCAGATCTGAAATTCTGCAAGAGTGAGTTGTTGAGTTTGTGTAGATGATAAGAATGGAGATTGGTCTTCTAAAAACTGTGAAAAAAATCTCTTTTTTTTTCTTAGAGATATTACATGTTTGTATTTTAATTGTAATTGTTGTTATTGCCCATCGCAAGCGATGATGGCCAAAACATCAGACAGTTTTGTCTTAATAATGTGATGTGCGATGTATTTAGATTATAGAGAGAAAGAAGCTGCGCTGGTAATCAATCTCACTCTTTTTCCCCCGAGTTACCTTAGATCAGTGGTGAGACTATTGGTCAGACGACTGGAGGTAACTAGGTATGCAGGAACTCTGGTCTTACCTTCCCGTGTGACCAGGGGTCGCTTGAAACTTGCGGGATTTGATCGCCCACTGTTTCCGTTCATCACTATGACATGCAAGTGACTTAACCGCTTGACTTCAACAACCGCCATTGTACTTTAATAAGGACATAATCATTGCACTGTGGGCAGAGCTAAAGGCTCTCAGCCTCTTTCAGATAATAATAAATGGTATGGTATATGTTATTTGTGTAGAGGATAAGATTGGAGATCTAAGAACTATGAAAAAAAGTCTTGTTTGTTTTTAAAAAAAATTAAAAAACATTACATAATGTTTGTACTTTAATATGGGCCATATTACTGCACTGTGGGCAGAGCTGAAGGCTCTCAGCTTTCAGATAATGACAAATGGTATGGTATCTGTTTTTTGTATAAAGGATAAGATTGGGTATTGGTCATCTAAGAACCTTGAAAAAGGCATTTTCTTTTTTTTTAAAAGACATTACATAATGTTGAATCCTTTTCTGCTGTGTTTGTCTTGAACATCGTATTGTAGTTTACACCGATGCTGTCATATCGGCACCTTTCAGCCCAATGCATCCGGTTTCAGCATGACATTTTTGGTATCGGGTTTGTCTTTCTTCTCGATCCCTTTTCTCTTAGCCAAACTACGCTAGTGTATTCTTGTTTCCAGCGCTGCCACTAGGAGGCGGAATAGGGTCTTGGTCAGCTGTGGCTCATCCTGATGCAAGTAGCCAGCTATGTGTCGATGGCTGCTGTCAGCTCATTCACTGTGCTGTATCTTCAACCCCAACATAATGTTGCATTTAGATCAATGAAAATTCCACGGATGATATCATTATCTACACAGATGGATCCGTCATCGGTGGGTGGAGAAGCGTGTGGGCCTTGACGGCTCAGAGGAGTGAGAAAACGATCAAAGAGGAGTGTAGGGCTTTTGCTGTGACCACAAGCAGTCAGACCATGGAGATCATGGCTGTTACGAAGGCGATGGTCTGCATGGAATCAATGAGGGTTACACATGTCTGTATCCTCAGTGATTCAAGAAGGTGTAATCAGGATGCCCGCTGCGCCAGTGGTTGGAGTCTGTAGGGCGGTCAAGGTTGCAGAGAGTCACCTTCATGCTCGTTCCAGGACATGCAGGTGTCGAAGGGAACGAGAGAGCTGATAGGTTGGCAAATACACCTATAGTGTCGGGCGGGAGGGAGTTCAATGGACCGAGCCAATATCCTAAACGCCGTTAGGGAAATCGGCTGGAAGCAAGATTCAGAAGTTGATCCAGACTCTACGTCCTTTATGCGACTGGTTGAATTGAGTGTGAAACAATGGATGGCGAGGAATGAACAACACACAGGGATTCAAAGATATCTGATACACCAGCACAGGACCGGAACTGTGTCAGTCATCACGTTCTGGTGGAGATACTGAGGATGAGATCTGAGTGCGCATGGACTTGTCCCGAGTGTGATGAAGATACCAACAACTAACTGACTGTAATAAGGACCATATCACTGCACTATGGGCAGAGCTAAAGGTTCTCAGTCCTTTTTCAGATGATAACATGGTTTCTTTATCTTTTGTTTGTTGCCATTATAGGAGCAAGGGACAGCTGCTGTAGTTGCTTGGCAGTGTGTGATTCTGCACTGCCAGGATGTCATGCCTGACACATTAACAGCTGTGTCATTATTTAGCAAGTGGTGGTGAAGTGATTTTAGTGAGTCTCTTGTCTTAATTGTTGGAATATTTCTTGTGCTTTCATTGTCGTGAATATCACTGGATCATGTCATTGGAGCACTACTGGGATCATGTCATGGGAGCACTACTGGGGTCATGTCATAAGAGCACTACTGGGGTCATGTGAACACCACCTGGATCAAGTCAGACATGTGAACACCACCTGGATCAAGTCAGTCATGTGAACACCACCTGGGATCAAGACATAGGTTCTTGAAGGTTTGACTCCTCTTTCGCCACTGTTCATTCGTGTCACAGCCACCTTATTGTGGACCGTCTCAACTATGGCAATATTAACCCTCTCCAGTCTTTAAGAATTTGTTAAAATAGTGTCTTTCAGTTCCAGACAAATGCCACTACACCGCATGACAAATTTTTGTTTTCTTAAAAAATCAAATAAATTAATTATAAAACTAAATTTATCTAAAATTGCTATCTAAGGTTTATAGTACACATAACTAAACTATCTATGACATGAAGTATTTATAGTTAAAATATATATTAGTATTAAGCTCAAACATAATTTATACGGACAGGATGTTAAGCTCAAACATCATTTATACGGACAGGATGTTAAGCCCCAAAATTGTTAAAACCGATATCATGGGTATTTCTGCTTTAAATCCAGTCAGTCCGTGTCTTCTGTGTCAGAATCAGACGTGTGGAATATCTCCGTATAATTCAAATAATAAATAATTTCTTCGATCTTGTTCAACTTTTCGCACACTAAATCTGTCAACTTTGAAACCTTACCATGTTCTTAAATGTCTACCTATCGGAAGTAACTGGTAAACGGCAGTTTTCCTTATTGCAATCAGCATTTGTGAGCGATCTTAATAGTTCCTGGGGACCCCGTAGCTTTCCACCCAACCTTGGTCAGAGACTATCTGATCCCTTACACACTACAGTTGAGAGCAGTGTGAAATGATAATGCTGAGCTAAATAATTCTGAGGAGCCCCTGGCGGGCCTTACCATCTCCACCACCATACAGGGCCTCGATAGGCATCCCTAAAAACGTCAGTTTCACTGTCTATTAGTTTTGCAATAAGGCACAGGACACATTTCCCCCAGTGCAATGTCGAGATGGGCACTCAGCTCTAAACAATGCTGAGTTGATTACACTCAGCGCAATGCAATCCTGAAATGGTACCGGAGGCCTGGCATTCTACGACTTACACCAACTCACCTTAAGTCAGGCAGAACCCTATAGTGATACTAGAGCTAGTGAAATAAAGCAACTTTATGAAGACTGGATAGCTATACTAGGACGTGAAATAAACAGACTCTGCAGAGTCTTCTAAACCAACATAAAGTTATTTAGTTAAATGAAGTTTGTACCTTGTGTTTATGTCGTCTGTAATGCCCTGTCGTGAGGCAACTATGGTGATCTGTCCCTGTCTGTGGTAGTTAATATTCGGATTGATTCTAATCTCTTCTAACAGCCTAGATAGCTCTCTTTTTCTCAAAGTATGTGATGTCGTTGTCTTCCTGTTCACATTCATCCGCCCGTTCTGCAAGCATGTCCACTTTTTCATTCACCTGTACACCAAAGTGGGATGATAACCACAGAGGTATGATTCGTTTGACTGGCAGCTACCCTGGTTAGTTCATTCCTTAGATGTGGGAGTTTACCGCCCTTGAACTCGAGGTAAGGCGTCCCACTCGGGTGTCTGAGGTCGCGGGTTTGAATCGCGGTCGAGACTGCAATTTTTTCACTTGGATCTGCTGGTAACAGTTCCCATGATCCCTGGGTAGTGAGATCGAACTCTCGTGTTCAGTGTTGAGCGGGTTAAAATCCCCTGGCAGTTAGAATGCGAAAAAGTGGTTGTTGCCCCGACAAAATTCAAGTTAAAAATCTATCCAAATTATTTGTACATTCCCCTGAGCCTAGTAAGCTGCAGGAAGTTTAAAATACCTACTACTGATAGCCTTCGCCTATCTGGCAATAGACATTAACAACATGCCTGCTTGAATACCAGGAGTCCAAGTATTCCAAGAGGCTCCTACAGTACATAGAATGGCAAGTTAAAAAAAAATTATGCCATTAACACAACAGTGGGGCATATTAATAATAGCCGTCCATCGCAAGCAATTATGACAACAGTGGGGCATATTAATAATAGACGTCCATCGCAAGCAATTATGACAACAGTGGGGCATATTAATAATAGCCGTCCATCGCAAGCAATTATGACAACAGTGGGGCATATTAATAATAGACGTCCATCGCAAGCAGTGATGACAACAGTGGGGCATATTAATAATAGACGTCCATCGCAGGCAGTGATGACAACAGTGGGGCATATTAATAATAGACGTCCATCGCAAGCAGTGATGACAACAGCACTCAGGCATGTTGCACCTCACTAGAGGTGGCTGTATTCTGGCAGGGAAACCCACACCTTCCACGTATGTAGCATTTAAGGACAGATTTGTATATGTGAGTGTCAGTTTTGTCTTTTCGCAAAGTGTGTTTTTTCTGTGCTTCGTAGGCCCGGCGTTCCTCAGCAATGGAGGTGCCTCTGATGCGGGTTCTACGCCAGTCATTGCGTCCTGTGCTAGGCATTCCCACGAGTTGGCATCGATGTTGAAGTGTGTCAGAGATACTTTGAGGGGGTCTTTGAAGCGCTTCTTCTGGCCACCGACCAGACTCAGGACCTCTATCAGCTCACCATACGTTAGTTGTTTGGGGATGTAGTTGTCTTGCATGCGCATGACCTAGTCGGAGTAACCTAATATGGGTCTTCAGACAGTGTGTGGATGCTCTGCCTTCATAATGATCTCGGTGTCTGGTACCCTATCCTGCCACTGTATTTTGAGCAATTTACGGAAGCAGCTTGTATGGAAGTGATTTATTTTCCTAGCATGCCTGATGTACACAGTCCACGTCTCACTTTGGAGCACTATGGATTGGTAGACTTTGTTTCGTGTCAAAGCTAAGACCCCACCGATTGTACACAGTCCACGTCTCACTTTGGAGCACTACGGCTTGGTAGACTTTGTTTTGTGTCAAAGCTAAGACCTCACCGATTCCAGACACTTGTGCAGCCTCCTAAATGCAGCACTGGCTTTTGAGATTCTGTTACTGACTTCAGGGTCTATTGTAGTTTCCCTGGAAAGAGTACTACCAAGGTAAGTGAAGCTGTCTACTGATTGGAGGCACTCGTTCTTGACTGTGATATCTGGGTCGCGATATGCATCACTCGAGTAGGCTGAAACGTGACTACGGTTTTGTTTGTATTAATTGTAAAACCGAATATCTCACAGGTTGTAGGGAATATGGTGATAGGCCCATATTTTTCTTGCCTATCAGCACAATAGGGACGATGTGGTTAACATCATGCCAGCAGTCGCCTTTAGCACTCCCTTGTCCGATCCCTTCTAACCAACTCGGCCTACAAAAACGGTGTGCGGGAAAAAAAAAAT
Source organism: Ariolimax columbianus (assembly GCA_036924085.1). Classification (NCBI taxonomy): domain Eukaryota; kingdom Metazoa; phylum Mollusca; class Gastropoda; order Stylommatophora; family Arionidae; genus Ariolimax; species Ariolimax columbianus. The sequence continues at coordinate 27,524,142 of JAVGWX010000020.1, read as the reverse complement.
ATTTTTGAACGGAGTCACTCCCGACAGCCATTTTTTACGGCTGAATACGCCATCCATATATACACGATATTTTGCCGGTTCAAGTATCGAATGTTCGGTTACAAATGGCTTTTGAACAGTTTTAATTTTGTATACGCCGTTGGAGCAAGCCGACTTTTTGCGAAAGGGGAAGTAGGTTGTTGGGAAAGATTTTTATCGAGTAGATCTGTTTATTTTGTTTGTTTAAATGAAAGAACTACGTTTGAATTGAAACTAACAGTTGTGGCGATACGTTGTTATGGTTTTCTATCGAAGCGACTAGGCCGAGTGGTCGAGTCCAAATTTTTCAAGAGATTTTCATAAATTTTCAACTTCATCTTTTTGAATCTCAAAAAACTAACAAACACACAACAAAAACAATAACACTCACATGTTCGTTATGCTATTGTGTATCTACACGCCAGAAAATCATATTTATTGACAAACAAACATAAAAGTTACAAATTTTGAAAGACGACTACCACAGCGACTAATTAAGAAAATTAATTAGGTCAAATTTTTTTCAAAAATATATTGGAGTGCTAAAGGTTCTCAGATTATTCTGGTACCCACTTTTTAAGGCTGGGTGACCGGTTTGCAATCAAAATCTACCTACGTTATTTTTACCTTTCCCCGGGTGGTTCTTTGAAAGCAGCTATATATGGCGCCTAACTGGCTGTGGGTCTACTTAGCTCTAGTGTTTGAGTCTATTAAGATGGACTCCACATTGGTAAAAACCACCATACAAGTAACTGTAGTCTTCTAAACCAGTATAAAGAAGTTAAGTAAGCCAATTAACCACCTCAACTCCACATTGTGTACCATAATACAAGGGGGCTTTAAATGAGAACCTCATAAGTTGGATAACAATTAGAAAAACCATGCCTTTGTATTGTAACTTGCTAATATGGTTGCTAAGGATGTCAAGAGTGTCCTGCACGTGCCAGCACAATGCACACGAACATCTTCATAATTGCAATGAAAAGATGGCCTTCTCACTATTCATATGTGCCAAGGAGGAGCAGTGTTTGTTTGTTTGTTTTTTTTTTTGTTTTTTTTTGGGGGGGGGGGGGGGGGGGGGGGTTTAGCAGCGAAAGAATAAAATTTATAGAAATTCATTGGCGAATGAAGGTCCAGTACAGTGTTGCATGTCTTTCACTCCAGCAAGTGTATGAATGGAGTAAACTATTCACGGCCGGATCAGGCACTAGGAGTCGATTGCAGCCGTTAACCGCCTCGTAAAGGTAATCCGTCGATTGGCTGTGAGTACATGTCAATGAAGGACGGCCATCTTTTAACTGCAATTATGACGTCTTGTTGTTCGTCTGCTGAGGAGGATCAAGATGCTGAGCAGCGCATCAGCTGCAGTGGTCAGCGACCCATAGTTGACAGCTAGCGTCAGGGCCAGCGCTGCCAAGACCATTCTACACCTCCACGCGGTGATCCTAGATAACAGGCTGCAACAGGGCAGACTGGTTAAGGAGAAGTGATCGAAGAAGGAAGGCTAATCCGGTACTAAAAAATGATTGCTGTAGTCGAATGTGTTGGACCGTAAGGTGTAAATATCTTAGTCAAGCTGTAAAATACGAAACAACGTATTCTGTTTTCTGGACTACATTCTGCTACTTGAGCCCTTTTCAGGGTTTGGTAGCGGGAGATTGAGAACGTTCAGGGTTTGGTAGCGGGAGATTGATAACGTTCAGGGTTTGGTAACGGGAGATTGAAAACGTTCAGGGCTTGGTAGCGGGAGATTGAAAACGTTCAGGGTGTGGTAATGGGAGATTGAGAACGAACGAGGCCAGCCATCTGCACCGTGATGGCACGTGCAGGAAGATGAGAAAAAATATCCTAAAATGGACTGGCACAACATGGACAACACAGCCAGATGTGCTCCTAACGCCAGTACTCGCCCGGTGTTTCTCTGTATCTGAGTACGCCGTGGCAACTTGGACAAACTCTGCATATGTCAAACTTATTAACAGACAATAAATGGGACTGGCTGAATAGTTACAGGAGGCCTACAACCTGCTCCAAATAAAGAACGATATATCCAATAATTGGCGTAGCACCACCTGAGACACGAGGAGAAGTGTCACATCAGACATTAAGACAGGTCAGGTCATCCCGTTTCCGGTGATGTCGTTAGGGCATACATGAAGACAACCTCACGCAACCCCCTATTTGTTTTCGGCCCCTGCCTGTGCCTCCTGTGGTCGAAGATTGGTCCATTCTTATATGTTGTCCTCCCATCTGTTTTTTTGGGACGATCTCTTCGTCGTCCATCTGTCAGTGCAGGATCGTATTAGAAAGACAGTTTGATATCAATAACCACCAGTTTCCGTCTTTTGAAACATTGAGAGAAGCAGTTAAACAATCAAATGCACCCTATGTTTGGACGCCAGGTCCAGTGCAGGAGGACGACCCAAGGTACCCTATGTTTGGACGCCAGGTCCAGTGCAGGAGGACGACCCAAGGTACCCTATGTTTGGACGCCAGGTCCAGTGCAGGAGGACGACCCAAGGTACCCTATGTTTGGACTCCAGTTGCAGTGCAGGCGGACGACCCAAGGTACCCTATGTTTGGACGCCAGGTTCCAGTGCAGACGGACGACCCAAGGTACCCTATGTTTGGACTCCAGTTGCAGTGCAGGCGGACGACCCAAGGTACCCTATGTTTGGACGCCAGGTCCAGTGCAGGCAGACGACCCAAGGTACCCTATGTTTGGACGCCAATTGCAGTGCACAAAACTGAAAGCTAGACGGAGTCTCCTAGAGTCAATACAGTTTCCCAGAATACGCCCCATCGAAAAATGTCATGAAGTGACGATGTCCCCTGGATCGAGCTGAGGAAAGAACCAGCGTCTGGACACTACTTACCTTACACAACATGAAAGTCGCTAGACTCCAAACTGGTGTATCACGGTGCAGGAAGACTTAAAGGGATGGGGATACAGGGAAGATGAGACTGTGGAGCAACACAATACCCCTGATGATTGATCTTTCCAAACCTTCTAGAAACATGAAAAATGGGTGACACGTTGAGGGGGAATATCCACGTGGCTGAACTGTGGAAAAAATATGTCTGACCTAGTGCCCAGCACACTAGTACGCAAAATAGTGTCGGTGCCAGCAAACAGCCCTGTTTGACACCTTTGGTGACTGAAGTATACAGACAATTCTCCGTACAGTAGACGTGTCATCATGAATTTAGCGGGCGACCGCAATGAATCTGTCGGGGCAACCATGATTTGTCAGAGTCCATTCCTATTAACGTTGTCAAAGGCTTTTGTCAGATCGACAAGAATTGTATACAGGTCACAATTTTGTTCTGGACATTTCTCGTGCAGTTGACGTGCTGCATAAATCACGCCACCCGTCCCACGACCCGCAGGAAAACCAAACTGACTCTCAGCGAGGAAACCCTGCTCAAGGTCATCAGATAGTCGCTTCAGCAGGTCTCGGTCCACAATTTTGCCCGCGATTGATAAAAGATATTTTTAAATTTCCTTTTTTATTTCAGGTCAGGTCAGGTCATCTCGTAACCGGTGAGGTCGTTGGGGCACACATGAAGACATCCTCACAACTCCACGCCATCCCTCTCTGTCAGAAGCCGCTGCCTGTGACTCTTCTGGTCGGAGACTGGTCCATTCTTTTATGTTGTCTTCCCATCTCTTTTTGGGCGGGCCTCTTCGTCGTCTGCCATGCACCTTCCCGTGGAGGATTGTGTTTGCAAGACCATTTGAACTCGATATGTGACCGTACCAAGTGAGTTTCCTTCTTTTGACAGTTGCCAAGAGATCTTTGAAAGGCCCTATTGCCGTCGTAATTCTATTTCGGATTTCCTCGTTTGTAACTCGATCTTCGTACGTGACGTTTAAAAGTCTCATCTCATCTCCAAGGCCTGTATCCTTCGTTGAAGGTCAGTTGTAACTGTCCATGTCTCACACGCATAGAGAAATATTGACAGGACCAATGTACGCATTAATCTGATTTTCGTGCGTAGTGTTAACCGTTTATCTTGCCAGATTTTATTAAGCCGCGCAAGCGCCGCTATTGTCTGTGCTATTCTGGCCAATACTTCACATGTTGATCCTTCATCACTGACAATCGACCCAAGATATTTAAAACGGTCAACTACTTCGAGTTCTTGACCGTTTGCTTTTATCTTGTTGTTGAAGCCCGTAGCGTTGTTTGTCATTAGTTTTGTCTTTCCAGCGTTTATCTCCATACCATAGTCAAGAGCTGTTTCATCGAGCCTTCTGACCCATTCCTGGAGTTCTGCTTCTGAACCCGCCAACCCGTCGATATCATCTGCAAAACGAAGGTTAGTAATCGTTCGGCCCCCTATCTTGACAGTACCAACGTGACCTCCAAGTGTCTCACTCATAATTCCTTCAAGGAATATATTGAAAAGAGTTGGAAAGAGTGTACATCCCTGTCTCACATCAACTGATGTGCGAAACCAGTCTCCTCGCCTCCCATTCACAAGAACTGCGCTAGACGCCCTGTTATACAGGTGTTCAAGGACCGTTATAATATTTCCGTTGATATTATACATCCTCATGGTTGCCCAAAGCGCTTTATGCCATACCCTATCAAACGCCTTCTTAAAATCCACAAACACATGATACAGTGTTTGCTGCTGTTCTAGATATTTCTCGCTTAGCAGCCTTAAATTAAATATCTGTTCTGTAGTGCTTCTTCCCTGTCTGAACCCTGCTTGCTCCCCGGCAATAATGTTCTATGCTTGGGGTTTGAATCGGTCGAGGATTAATTTGAGCATGACCTTGCTAGGGTGGCTAATGAGGCTTATTGTTCTGTAATTTTGGCACAGCTTTAGGTTTCCAGACTTATGTAGCGGTATAACTATTGATTTCGTCCATAAGTCCGGCCAGTTTCCTGTCGCCCATATTTTGTTACAGATGTGTGTCAGGCCTTCCACCACTACCTCTCCACCTGCTTGTAAGAACTCTGCTGGTATATTGTCCACGCCGGCCGCCTTCCCTCTTCTCAATGTCTTTACCGCTGCAATTACCTCTTCCTTCGTTATCAGTTGGTTATCCTCTATATTTGTTGGTGTTGGGGGAAAGTTTTCTCAGGTTTGTTTCGCTCTTCATAGTTGTATAGCTCGGAACAGGAAGCCATACAACAAAAGATGAGAGAGGCGAAAGAAGCGTGGATATGTGAGCAATGCGCAAACATCGAAGAGAGACTAAACAGAAATGATGCTAAAGGAGCATACAAGGTGGTCAAAGAACTGGTAACACCAAGACAAAGCAGGAACCTTATGATTCATGATAAAAACGGCAAGTGTCTCATTGAGGGAAATGATATACTGGCAAGATGGACAGAGTACTGTTCCGAGCTATACAACTATGAAGGGTGAAACAAACCTGAGAAAATATTTTTTATTTAAAAAATAAAAATTCTTTATTGCACATAATAAATTAAAACAATTTTCACAAATGTGTACATAGTAATAGTAACAAATTTCAAACAAAATTTTCGTGTGATGTGAAGTGAACATTTCCCATGAGATGGTGGGAGTTAACATTTTGTGAAGTGAATGGTGACATCAATTTAAAATGATGTAACGCTAAAAAAATGAGTAGCGTACACTTTTTTAGAAATATTTACGACGGCAATATGCGTACACGTGTACATACCCATACATACATATTACACTAGCATACATGTATATATATATAATTATTTTGTTTTGGTGCTTTGTCCTTATTTCTCTAATCCCCAAGGCTGTGTGCGATGCGCTGTAGATTTTTCATTTGCGCCTGTCGGCCCAGTGCATCCGACTTCAGCATGCATTTTATGTAAGGGTTTGCTTCCCCGAGGTAACGGCCGGTGCTGTGATGAGGATCAAACCCAGCACCTTCTGGTTGTGAGCCGTGTCACTTAACCACTAGCCCACGCCGTCCCCTGGCATACATATTAATATATACACTAGCATGCATATTAATTTATATGTACACACACACACACACACACACATAAATATATATATACACATATACAAATACAGACATGATAATAAGTTTCAAATGGAAAGGTCTAAAGTCAACTCCTTTCTATAAGGGCATAGAGACACCGCTGTGATTGTTGAAGATTTGACGGTGGTTGCCCTTTCGTTTGTACGATGGTGACATATAAGATCATTAGTGATGTGGTTTTGTTGAGGGTCAAATTATCGAGTTCTTAGTTGTAGAAATGAATACAGAAGGGATAAGCCATGCATTTAGAGAAAGTGTATCAGGTCTTATATGAGATACTGTTGTCAAAGATGAAGTAGTAAAGACTTCCTTCTACATGTCTATTTTTAAAAGATTTTTTTTAAAACTTGAAATGTCACGTTGTCCCTTTGCATGGACTTCTATCTCCTTTGTAAATCCACTTCCAAATTCCTAGAGAGCTGACATTGTGTATACAGCCTCTACTAGGTCAAACTGTTATTTCACGGATGCTGGACAGGTCATTCAAAAGATGGTACCAAAAAACGTGGGGTTTTTTTATGTGTACTTTTATATTTACATATTTTAAGTCTACCCATCGTTCATAGTCTCGTGACCCCTCGTGATGCTGACTGATCCTAACATGTCTGACCAGTATGTTATATTTAATGACATAGAATAGCATAGCATAATGAACGAACAGTGACATGAAATAACAGAAAGAAATACCATAACATATGGACATACGAAATAGCATAAAGAAATACTATAACAAACGAAATAACATACCATAACGTAATAACATAATGAAATAATATAGTGAAATAACATGACATAATGACATACCATAATAACATGATTGTATAACACAAGGACATAACATAATGCCATAAAACAACAGAATAGCATATTAACAAAACACGATACTATATCATAACATAATGACATAACGTAATGACATGACATCATAACATAATCACTTAACGTGATGACATGCAGATTAAAAAACGTAAACAAAATTATAGATCTTTCATTGAAATAATGAGCACAGTGTTAAAATAGCATCAGGTGACATAGCCCTGAAATATATGCAAGATTCGCTACCCGGCCCGCACCTATGTTGGGATTGCAGTGTCCTGTCTTATGGCCTCGCCAAATCTAAATCCGGCAATTGCCCGAGAGTCTCTGAAATTAAAAGGAAAGTGAAAGAAAATCAATCCAGTAAGATAACTGTAGCTTGCCCCGTCAATCTTTGCGGTCGCCACTAAGCCACAAGGTCCCTTAGGACAGGACAGTCTGTGGCAGGAGTGTTTGTAGGGTGGCTCTCGGCGCGTGCGAAAGTTAATTGGACCGATAACGAATAACGCCAGGACAGTCGTATTTAACGGTCTAAGTTCTCTCACACGCCAGAACTCACCACTCCAGACAGGCGTACGCTTGGTCGTTAGCCACATCTGAGAAAGCGTTTCGGAGAATCGCTGGATGGCATTTGTGACTTGTGAAACCTGTCATTGCAAATGCTATAATACAGGCGTCATATAATGAGACAGCTACAGTGGCGCCTCTATGCTTCACATGAAGCGAAAACACGAAATGAATTCATTTGATAACACTTAACAAAATATCAGTGTTGTTGGAGCGTTGGTCTCTCACCGCGTAAGAATGGTGTTCGCATCTTAGTCACAGAGCGATGTCTGCCCAGTTGGAAATCTCTACGAAATTTGGCCACGGAGGACACAGTTTATCCAGCTGGTAAACTGTACCTAACCTAACTTTGTCACAGAGAATATGGTTTACCTAGCTGGAAATATCTACTTATCTTTGTCACAGAATACAGTTTACCCAAACTTGGTTACAGAGAACACAGTTTACTCAAACTTGATCACAGAGAACAGTTTACTAAAACTTGGTCACAGAGAACACAATCTACCCAAACTTGGTCACAGAGAATAAATTACCCAAACTTCTTCACAGAGAAATATTTACCCAAACTTGGTCAAAGAGAACACACTTTATCCAAACTTGGTCACAGAGAAATATTTACCCAAACTTGGTCACAGAAAAATATTTACCCAAACTTGGTCACAGAGAACACAGTTTACCCAAACTTGGTCACAGAGAACAGTTTACCCAAATTGGTCACAGAGAACACAGTTTACCCAAACTTGGTCACAGAGAACAGTTTACCCAAACTTGGTCACAGAGAACACAGTTTACCCAAACTTGGTCACAGAGAACACTTTACCCAAACTTGGTCACATAGAACAGTTTACTCAAACTTAGTCACAGAACAGTTTACCCAAACTTGGTCACAGAGAACACAGTTTACCCAAATTTGGTCACAGAGAACACAGTTTACCCAAACTTGGTCACAGAGAACAGTTTACCCAAATTGGTCACAGAGAACACAGTTTACCCAAACTTAGTTACAGAGAACAGTTTACACAAACTTGGTATCTCTCCCCCTCGGTCGCCGGCGAGGGCGTCTAAAGTTGTAGGGCCAACAGGGCGTCACTCTATGTGTCTATCTGCAATACGGCTGGTCTATCGGTTTTTCTCTAACAGCGCGATATCTCTGATGGCATTAAAGGAAGTTCAACTTCTGATCTTTACGTTGCGAATTTGGTCTCGAAGGGAGATCTGCAGTGTTTTCAGCTCTATAATTCGTTGGGCACTGCAGAGTCTATCTGCATCAGTTGTCCGTCAGATGTACTTATTTTTTTTTAAAACAGCGAACAGCGAAATCACCCTTACCGCCAGAAGAAATTGTATGCATACCACACAATAGAACATGCCGTGCTCACATTGGACTGATAAGCCACATGAGGTCCAGCAAACACTACACCAAAACATATAATAGAACATGCCGTGCTCACATTGGACTGATAAGCCACATGAGGTCCAGCAAACACTACACCAAAACAAGTCAGACAGAGCAAAAACAAAACAGATGACATACAACAAGGATGATGTCGGTGGTCGTCATTGACAACAATGGACAGTTATAATTGTCAGACCAAGTTACAGTGAGCTCTTCTCAAGTATACTTGAGCGTCTGGCTTTAGATGGTGGACAGAAAAGCTAAATCATCGCCAAAGGGGATATCGGAAAGTTTTCTCGTCAATGCCCTTTCGGTGCCATTGTCGCTGGACGATGTTGTAGACTTCACATTCCAGTCAATGACCAGCCAGCAGGAAGAGTAATAGTGATAGTAGACATGGCCCCCACTCCTGGGTGTGTCCATGCCCGGCATCGCAATCCAGCGGTGTTGAGGTCGGCTAGCTCCTCTTCGGAGGGGTGAACAGTGAACTCACAAGGCAGCCTCCCCTCCTCAGGGAAACTAGAGCCGCGAGGCTTTAGGCTAACGAAGCAATGGCTCGCCTGGGGGGATGGGCTCCTCCAGGTCAGATGCAGATGTTGGCCCAACACAGCTTGGAGAGGATATGGGCGTCGCTAAGAGATTCTAAGCCCAACATGCACACATGAAGATAAAATCAAAATCTACTATACCGGTTGTGCAGACATCACTGAGTGGTCAAACCTTCGTCACGGTGAGGCACGACTGGCGGCAGCGTACAGGGAGCGATGGTGTGGGAGTGTCTTCAAGTGTGCCCCAACGACCTTGTGGATTTCGGGATGAACTGAACTGATCTGAGACATCCCTGTCGAACCCCAGCTCAGAATTTCGACCTTCATGTAGCAATCGACATCTCGTGGCCTCATACATATTCTGGATTATGTTATAGAACTTTCGAGGACACACTATAGGGATTGAGCAACAACTCCAGTACTGATACCCTGTCCAGGCTGTCAAAAAGCTTTTCCGAAGTCCAGAAATTATACAAGAAGTGGTGAGCTACATTTAGCACTTGATCTAGTATTCTCGATGTTGCGATCTGGTCTGTATATGACCTAACCTTAAGGATAACCAGCCTTCTCATCCCTCAACTGGCCATCTAAGGCCTTTTAAAAATCTCTCTAGAATGATCCTGTACACAACTTTTCCTTGTACAGATAATAATATTATAGGAGTGGTTCCCCGGGGTCTTTGTGTATGGCAAGAATAGCACCACTGCCTTCAGAGAGCATGTCGTAAAAGACAACTAACTGTGTGACTTACCATAAAAACAGCCATAATTATATGATTTGTTGAGAGCAGAATAGACGGCGCCTAACAGGCTGCGGGTCTACTTTCCTCTAGTCTTTGAGTCTATAAAGATGGACTTGCACATCTGTTAAACACCCTCCGCGGCACTTGTTCCAATGCAGCGCAGTAATAACCTACTCCAGGCTAACCGGCTAAAGCAGGTAATCCTCGTTCCGGCTACATCCAGCTCACGCCAGAGATATAGAAGTTCAGGTCAACTAAGGCTAAGATTCATCTATAATTGGTACACTGCCTCATTCCTCTCTTTTATTAGGTATTCTTCTTCTCAGTTCTCCAGTATTTCTCCCCTCTCCCACGTTTCACAATAGACTCCCTAAATTCACCTTTTCCCGAATTCGCCAAATCGTCGTCACTCTTTTTTAATGCGATTATTCGTGGTTAATAGTCGTGATGTTTAATTGGTGAGAAGTATTGTGTTGGGGTGAGAAAAGGCCCACTTGATGAGCGCTACCACTGAGCCCTTTCCGAGCTAGGTGAGCACTTCAGTGGGCTCTTAGCTCGGGAGCTAACGCGTGTCGTATGTTCGAGGATTAGAAACGCTCGCACACGAGATGAGGCCAGTTGATTGTTGGGGGGGGGGGGGGGGGGGGAGGAGGACACGATGAGTAACAGGAATTGATGGAGAGTTAGGAGGATAGATTCTCGTGTGGATCACGGATTCCCTTACTGGGGAGGAATAAAATATAACCTCTGATTCTCCATATATTGAGGGAAAGGGAACAAAAGAGAGGTGAGCATGGGGTAGGTATATTCACCGCGTATAACACATTCCTATGGGGTGATGAGGCTAACGTCTGCCACTCAGGCAAAACACGCTGATCGGACATGTTAGTCAGGGTCAGGCAAAACACACTGGTCAGACATGTTAGTCGGGGTCAGGCAAAACATACAGATCAGACATGTTTGTCGGGGTCAGGCGAAACACACTGATCAGACATGTTAGTCAGTGCCAGGCGAAACATACTGATCAGACATGTTAGTCGGGGTCAGGCAAAACATACTGATAAGACATGTTAGTCGGGGTGAGGCGAAACATACTGATCAGACATGTTAGTCGGGGTCAGGCAAAACATACTGATCAGACATGTTAGTCGGGGTCAGGCGAAACATACTGATCAGACATGTTAGTCAGTGTCAGACGAAACATGCTGATCAGACATGTTAGTCAGAGCCAGACGAAACACACTGGTCAGTCAATGTTAGTCAGTGTGAGACGAAACATACTGATCAGACATGTTAATCTGTGCCAGACGAAACATGCTGATCAGACATGTTAGTCATTATAATAGCTGTCCATCGTTGTCGATGAGGACCGCCGACATCATCCTTGTCACAGATTTCCCTGTTGGGTGTGGGTGCGCATGTGGCTGAACAGGCCAATGCGAGCACGAAAACATCTGCTACATATCGAGCACACGAGGTTTGTAGAATAAGATGGTGTTCCCGCTGCTCGGGATTTCCGCGTCTCGCGTCTGTTCTGGGCTTTCACAACATGGTTATCTTCACCGGCAGCTACACCCGATTTGACTGTGCTTCTCCAGTCAGATCTGTTTTGCGCAAGACATTCCCAGGTGTCGATGTCTATCTGGCAACTTTTTAGTGAGTCCTTCAGACCGTCTTTAAAACGTTTCTTTGGGCGCCCTCTCTCGCGCCATCCCTCTCTCAGCTCGCCGTAGAGAAGCTTCTATGGGAGCCGCTCGTCTGACATACGGACGAGGTGTCCGGCCCATCCTAGTCGTGCTTTTTCTAGCAGTGCATGGATGCTGGGCATGTTATCCCTCGAGAGAACCTCGATGTCAGTGACACTATCTTGCCATCGGATGTGGAATATTCGCCTCAGGCAACCTGTGTGGAAGTGGTTTAACCTCCTTGCATGTCCAGAGTATACAGTCCAGCTTTCGCAAGCGTATAGTAGGGTTGGAATGATGGTTGCACGGTAGACTTTGAGTTTGGTCTTGACGCTGATGCCACGACGTGCCCAGACCATCGACCGTATTCTACCAAAGGCTGTGCTGGCCTTTGCTATTCTGCTTGCCACCTCATCGTCTAAGCTGACAGATCTCGACAGCGTGCTGCCCAGATATGTGAATTTGTCTACGGCATTCAACGTCTGCCCGCTGACTGTAGTCTCTGGTTTTGTGTACGTCATGCCTGGTGCTGGTTGGTACATGACCTCTGTTTTTTGGCATTTATGGTCAGGCCAAAATTTTCGCATGCGGCAGAGAACTGGTCCATTCCAACCTGCATGTTCAGTTCTGAGCTGCTCATTAGAGCGCAGTCGTCAGCAAATATAAGTTCCCTGATTATGTCGCCAGACACTTTGGTTTTGGCCTTCATTAGTTAGTCAGTGCCAGACGAAACATGCTGGCCAAGATTCCCACCTTGTCGTCATCGTAGTGCTCTCTAGAAACAGGCTTTTTTCATAGCAGCCTGGGTAACAAGGTGAGGGATCTACCTGATCCCTATAGTAGTGAGCGACACGCAAATGAAGCCAAGCATAGCACAAACGCCTGGAGGACCCCGGTCCACCTTCATCAGTACGTTCGGGATGTGAGGAAAGCTATGGCAAACCAACCACTTATCGTCCTTGTCAGGGCGCACAAAAGAGTAAGCCTACTTGTTGTGTGTATTCTCAAACAACAATATATAAGTAAAATAATGAAACGTTTATACAAGTATAGAGATACAAGTATAGAAACGATGGTTACATTGGTGGGCGATGGATTAGAGATAGAGTTATGGTTAGGTTTAGGGATAGGGTTAAGTTTAGGGTCGGGTTTAGGGCTAGTGTTATGGTTAGGTTTACGGCTATGTTTAGGTTTAGGGTTGAGTTTAGCGCAACACAAATGGCTCAAAGCATGGAAACGATCTGTGTACATCCCCATACCTAAGAAAGGGAATCAAAAGTTATGTACAAACTATCGCACCATCCCCTTGATAAGCCACGTCAGCCAGAAATTTTTGCGTATTATGAAAAGGATAGAAAGAAAGCTGGACTATGTAATAAACGAAACGCAAGCAGGGCTCGGGCCAGGAAGAGGCACGAGAGACCATATCTTCAACAAGAGAAACATCATCGATCTAAGAAGAGAATTCAATACGGACCTGTATGCCTGTTTTATAGACTACACCAAGACCTCTGACTGAGTACAAAATCAGCAAAATGTGGAACATTATGAAAGATATGGGCTTCCCAGCACATCTAGTTCAACTAATATAAACCCTCTACAGCGGGCAGCAAGCAGTCGTCAGACTACATAGTGAAACCTCAGATTGGTTTGAGATACACAAGAGGGTCAAACATGGCTGCATTCTTTCACCATACCTGTTCAACATATATCCGGAAAACATCATCAGGAATGTAAAGGCAGAGCCAATTTCTACAGACTTCGAATCTTTCACAATAGGAGGAAAGGAGATACGATCTGCCGGCGACACAGTTTTGCTCTCAAACAGCGCCAAGGGCCTAGAACAAATAATGACATCAGTCCAGAAACATAGTGAAGCCCAGAATCTCTACCTAAATACAAAGAAAACAAAAATAATGACAACTGATAAGACAAAACTCCAACCTCTAAAATCGAGATAGCTGGCTAAGAGATTGAAAATGTTTCTAATTTTGAATATCTGGGTTCAATACTGAACAACAATGGAGACTGTACAAAAGAAGTAAGAAGACGACTGACTTAGGCAATGCAGAAGATAAGGAGTATGCAGAACCTATGGCATAATACAAACAAAGAACTTCTTCTTCTTCTTCATCGTACGCTGTTTACAGCGATATTTACGTTGCACTGTTTTATTTTGTTAAGCCTGTGGCTCAGTGCATCCGATTTCAACAGGCGTTTCTGTAGGGTTGCCCTCCTTAGCCTTTGGCTGTCCCCAGCCTAACTGCAAGGCAGCAGTTGTGTTTGGTCAGAGTTGTCTCTCTTGGGAAGTTGTCTTGCAGGACTATCGAGTCTTCCCTACTCGTGTCTATAGGGTTTGGCAATGATATGATGGACTATGTACTAGTTTGTACTATCCCGGAAGAGAGGCAGTCCAGTGTGTCTTTGTCCCAGGATCGTCACGTCCTGCCAGAAACGTAACATATGCATGTGAGTGAGGTATCTCTTTGCTCCCTTTATTTTCTCGGCCCATCTGCAGTGATGGTACGCCTAGCATTCCCCGCCACCCGGGAGGTTGTCACAATAGGGCAGGAGGTGCAATGTCCGCTGGACTCCATCTCTTCTGCGTCCATTGGGATGACTGATAGCAGACAGAGGTAAAGAGCGAGGCAGGAGTGCATTTTGCCAGGTGCATTTCTGCGGCTCGATCGGGCCGGGCTGAAACGCAAGCCCCAGCCATGTCGTAGCCTCCCATCACAGCGGTGCTGAGATTTAGGGCGGGATTCTGGCTTAGAGGCGTTCGGCCGTAATCCCTCAGATGGTAGCTTATCAGCCAAGCACGTGGACCAAATGTCAGCGACCTGTGATTCCTCTCGAAATAGTGCATTTGACCAGGGGACAAGCCTGGTCTTGCGCGGAGATGTTGTTCGCCTGGGGAGCGGACATATCTCATGGTCAAGGGTTGAGTCTCAGCAGTTCGCAGTGAGGTAGCTGATCTACTGCTTAGGGCACCCCGACCGAGAACTAAGTTTTCTACAAATGGTTTCATACCTCATCGCCGTATGGGGTGAATATCGAGCAGCTTCCCGCCCGCTTTGATCAGCGGACGGCAGAGACCTCATTCTGCGGCCCCAGGTCCCCACCATGTCGAAGCCTCCCTTTGCATTCGTGCTGAGCTGCTTTTGGGCGGGATTTTGGCTTAGAGGCGTTCGGCCGTAATCCCTCACCTTGTAGCCTCGCGCCGTTGGCTTATCAGCCTAGTACGTGAACCAAATCGGCTCCTCTCGAGTTAAGCAGGATTACCGTAGCAACGCCCTGTCATTAGTAGAGTAAAACTGACCTGTCTTCCGAGGGTCTATTTCCAGCACCCGTTCAATATTAGTCAGGACGTATCAATAGAGGGCTTTTAGTTTGTCAATGGCCAAGTTTCTGGAACCTGCGATTTCTGCAGGGTTAAGACCAGATTACCGTAGCAGGCGCTCTTTCATTAGGGGGTTAAGAGACTGACCTGTCTTCCGTGGGTCTAATACCAGCACATGTTCACTATTAGACCCCACGAAGGTGCTCTCGATTTGACTATCATTCTACAGTATTGGCGTGTTAAGTCAATTTAAGCTGCAGGCTCCACTCCTGATAGTGCTCTTCCGTCAATTCCTTTATCAAACACTGAATGCAGACTAACCGAGCCACAGAGGGCATAACCCCAGATTTCTGAGGGTCTAAATCCAGCACTAGTTCCATATTAGACCCAAGGAAAGTGGTCTCGGCATGTCAGTGATTTCAGTGTTGGCCGTGTTGAGTCAAATTAAGCCGCAGGCTCCACTCCTGGTGGTGCCCTTCCGTCAATTCCTTTAAGTTTCAGCTTTGCAACCACACTTCCCCCGGAACCCAAACACTTTGGTTTCCCGGAAGCTGCCCGCAGAGTCATCGAAGCAACTCCTGCGGATCGCTAGTCGGCATCGTTTATGGTCAGAACTACGACGGTATCTGATCGTCTTCGCGCCTCTGACTTTCGTTCTTGATTAATGAAAACATTCTTGACAAATGCTTTCGCCGTAGCTCGTCTTGCGGCGATCCAAGAATTTCACCTCTAACGCCGCAATACGAATGCCCCCGTTTGTCCCTGCTAATCATTACCTCCAGTTCCGAAAACCAACAAAATAGAACCGAGGTCCTATTTCATTATTCCATGCACCATTATTCAGGCAGCCGAGGCCTGCTTTGAACACTCTAATTTTTTCAAAGTAAACGCGCCGGCCACCCAGGACGCTCAGCGAAGAGCACCTGTGGGAGAGAGCCGGCAGACGGTAGGGCAGGAGACAACGGGCAGTGAACCGGCGCGAGCCGGACCGCCCGCCTGCGCCTGAGATCCAACTACGAGCTTTTTAACTGCAACAACTTTAATATACGCTATTGGAGCTGGAATTACCGCGGCTGCTGGCACCAGACTTGCTCTCCAATAGATCCTCGTTAAAGGGTTTAAAGTGTACTCATTCCAATTACGGGGCCTCGAAAGAGTCCCGTATTGTTATTTTTCGTCACTACCTCCCCGTGCCGGGAGTGGGTAAGTTGCGCGCCTGCTGCCTTCCTTGGATGTGGTAGCCGTTTCTCATGCTCCCTCTCCGGAATCGAACCCTGATTCCCCGTTACCCGTTACAAACATGGTAGGCATGTCACGTACCATCGACATTTGATAGGGCAGACATTTCAAAGATGCGTCGCCGGCACATGAGGCCATGCGATCAGCACAAAGTTATCCAGAGACACCAGTGGGGACGCCGCAACCCCGCGAGGGGAAACGACGTTTGGGTTTGAACTAATAAAAGCGCTCTTTCCGCGAGGGTCGGAGCTTGGTAAGCATGTATTAGCTCTAGAATTGCCACAGTTATCCAAGTAGGATCGTGTCATCTAAGGAACCTCGACTGATTTAATGAGCCATTCGCGGTTTCACCGTGAGACAGTGTGAACTTAGACATGCATTGCTTAATCTTTGAGACAAGCATATGACTACTGACAGGATCAACAAGATATCTGTCGGAGACGTACGTAGCGCACACACCGGTCGGCGGAGGACTGGTGTGTAAAAAGCCTCACTGGGACCCGCAGGGACCGACTGACGGAACGGATGGACGGTTGTTCCACCCGTCCCTCACTCCGTCGACCTAGGACCACCTGACAGGGGCCCCTACACGCACCAGACGACCGACTGACCGGGCTCGCTCGAGGAGGGATGGCAGCGCTCTGTGCAGAACGGATCCCAACGACCTCGGCAATGAATTTCACTGGGACTACAGACAATTTGGCCTGCCGGCCTGCCCTTCTCCCGAGGGTTGGTCCCCGGGAGAACACAGGGCCTTCAGGCACGATTCCTGCTTTCCATTTGCCGGTCACAAGCTCTTTGCGAAAGTCTGACCACCAGCGAGACGAACTGTCGAGCTCTGCTATAAGCCTTAGATAAATAACCACCGACTGACAACGTTTCTTGATACGGACCAGAGCAGCGCACCTCGGTGGAGAAGACGCCCCAAAAAACCGCATCCCGATAGCACAACGGGGAAAGGCGGGCGAGCGTTTTCCGCAAGCCCGCGCTATCGCTCCGCCTGGCGGGACTGAGATCGCTTTACGAACACTGGTTGAAATTGAATCGCGGCTGTGAGACAACTACCCCAGATAAACAAAGAACTAAAACTAGAGATCCTAAGAACATGCATTTTTCCTGTGGCAACCTATGGATGTGAAACAGACGATTCCATTACAAAAGCAATAAGAGCGAAGATCGGTGCTTTTGAAACACAGTTCTACAGAAGAGTCCTGAAAAATCCGTGGACAAAAAACAAGAAACAAGCAAATCCATCCAGCAAGACCTGAATGTAGAGGAGAATTGGCTCATAAATGACGCGATGACACGAAAACTGAGGCTTTTTGGACACGTCAAACGAAACAACGGACTGGAGAGAGTGGTTATGGAAGGCAAGGTCACTGGCAAGAGAAGCAGGGACCGATCGAGAAGACGATCGACTCAGGACATCAAGGAGACGCTGGATTTGACATTGGGGCAGGCTGGAAGACTGGGGAAAGATAGCGTTTCCTACAGAAAGGCTGCCATGAGAGTGACATTCTCCAAAGGACATGCTACATGATGATGATGTTATGGTTAGGTTTAGAGCTAGTGTTATGGTTATGTTTAGGGCTAAGCTTAGGGTTAGGTTTAGGGATAGTGTTATGGTTATGTTTAGGGCTAAGCTTAGGGTTAAGTTTAGGGCTAGTGTTATGGTTAGGTATAGGGCTAAGTTGAGGTTTTAGCTAGTGTTTTGCTAAGGTTTAGGTTAGGGCTAAGTTTAGGTTTAGGACTAGTGTTATGGTTAGGTTTAGGGCTAAGTTTAGGTTTAGGGCTAGTGTTTTATTGTTAGGTTTAGAGCTAAGTTTAGGTTTAGGGCTAGTGTTATGGTTAGGTTGAGGGCTAAGTTAAGGTTTAGGGTTATGGTTAGGCTTAGGGCTAAGTTTAGGTTTAGGGCTAGTGTTATAGTTAGGTTTAGGGCTAGTATTATGGTTAGGTTTATTGCTAGTGTTATGGTTATGTTTAGGGCTAAGTTTAGGGTCAGGTTTAGGGTTAAGTTTAGGGTTAGGTTTATGTTTAGAAATAGTGTTATGGTTAGGGTTAGTGTTATGGGTTAAGTTTAGGGTTAGGTTTAGGGTTAGTGCTAGTGTTATTGTTTGGTTGAGGGTTAAGTTTAGGGATAGTGTTATCTTTAGAACTGTGGTGAGGTTTAGAATTGTGGTTAGGTTTAGGGTTGTGATTAGATTCAGGGTTGTGGTTGTGGTTATGTTTAGAGTCAGGTTTAGGGTTAGGTTTAAGGTTAGGTAACATGGCTGTGTTTGACTGTTTTCTCTAGATATATAAGAGTGTGCCAGTTAATGCGACAGTACCGAACACAATACTTCTAGAGGTCACCGCCTACTTTACCACGGATGGCTTTGACCTCTTTCACTCCGGAATATTTTGAACATTTAAACATGTACATTTTTTAAAAGAACAATTTTGCGGGAGGAAGTATAGGTTAAAAAAAGTAGGAGTAGTCCTATAGCATACACTGCCGCCAGTGATGAAGTGTTAGAACCTTAGTTGTACTAAGCCACAGATTTGTGAGCTGAGGGTGGCCAGTTCCCTTCTCCGCTGCCTTCTTCGTTCTCTAGCCGTAGACCAGGTACCCATTGATAGGAAGGTCGACTGGGGGTATCAATAGTGGGAGTTAAACCCTGTCCATTTGCCATGATAAGCGAGTGCTCTACCGTGGTGACGTTGTGTCGTAGTTTACAGCGAGGCTGCGATATGTTAGCGCCTCTCGGCCCGACACATGTGGTTTTAACACGCAGCTTTGTTAGCCTTCTATCTTAAGTCGGACCGCGCTGCATTGTGGGATACGTCTTACGGCCCAGTTCATCCGACTTCAGCACACATTTTTAATCATGAGTTGGGAAGGAAGACTAAATTCTGGTCAGGCAAAATATATCATGTTAGTCGGGATCAGGCAAAACATACTGGACAAGACCCTCACTTCGGCTTCCTCGTAGCCTTTCCTGTAGACGAGCTGTTTTCACGACATCCTGTCTAACGAGGTGAGGGACTGGCGTGATCCCCGTAGTAGTAAACGACACGCACATGAAGCTAAACATAGCACAACCGCCTAGAGGACGCCGGTCAATCTTCAACAGCACGCTCGGGATGTGAGCAAAACCTACTGCAACCTGCCAAATAACGTCCTTTGCAGGGCGCTCAAAAGAGTAACCGACTCATTATGAGCATTCGCAAACAACAACGTAACCTAAAAATAACTGTGGGCATCCAATCTTTTTTTGTATGCATTATCTGATCCTGCCTCCACTAATTCCTGTTGTAAAGTACTGCAAGTATTTACCACTATGACTAAAAAAAAATATTTATCAATATCTGGACCTGTCTTTAAATATTTTGAAGCTGTGCCCTCTAGTTCTTGTAGCCGACTGTACTTTGAAAAAAACTTGTTATAGTTTAATTTATCCTTTACTGTGATTATCTTATAAACTTGTATTAATTATCTCGAATTATGTGTGTGCTTCTGCAGTGGTAGTTACTGTAGTAAACCGTTTTTGCCTTATGAGGTTTCTAACCTCATTAACAACTCTCTTTAGTCGCCTTTTTCGGCATTGGTAGTCCACAAATCCGAAAAAAGCATATTTATTGTGTCCGCGATGCTATCTTATCAACCACACATGCAACAACTGAATCAAAGTTTGAAGTCGGTTTTACAGGACCCCCGGCAAGTATTGGGCTGGTTCCCCCCTTCAAACTTCCAACAACCGACCAGCTGATCAGTAAAATTATGCTAACCACACCGACACTTTCAGAGCCGCGTCAATAAATGTCCGCACGCACGCCCAATCACTGGCCCCTAATACTAACGATCGTAGCCTGAACTGGCAGAACGTACCCCTGGAGCTCTTCAGGGCCAAGAGATTGGTTTGATCAGTGCACGTGCCGCGACCAATCAAGGTTCGTGATGTAATTTATTTTCTGGCCTTGGACCAATAGGATCACGCGTCTCAAATTGGACACACCATGTGCTGAAGTGATCCGAAGTGGTCGGTCAAACGTTTTGATGAAGAGAAAAATAAATGACAAAAAAATGGAGAGGAAGGGCTGGGAGGAAAAAATATCGGGTGGCTGTGGTTGGCTTCCTGACTGGTCCATGTTGAATCATGATTAATTATTAAATACCCGCAACTGATCGCTTCCTTCTCCCCCGTTAAATACAGGAACAGGCCTGCAAAATAGCACAGCCATGCCGGTGTGAGGAAACTATTTTGCACAATTTATTTAAGGAACACGTCGTATGACCAACTATTTATTGCCTGTAATTCACAATTATTATTATAAATCCATAACAGATGTGTTTACTGCAAGAATGATCTGATTTTTTCTACATACTTTAGCATTTATTCTTTTGTATCAGATTACATTCGCTGGGTGCAAAATGTTCGACAATTATTCAACAATTGTCACTACTAAAATAAATTAATTGACTTCAAATTAACTGTAAACTATGGTAAATTAGTTTGCTGATAAATTATCCATGTGAAATTACCTTAGTCATTGATATTTTTGCTACTTTGGTAAATGTGTTTCAAATTTGTTATAAATTGACCATCGTGTCATTAACTATGACGTCGGATAAATAAGTATAATTAATTTGGCAAATTAACTAATGTTAAATTACATGTAACTTATTTAAATTGTTTCCATCAATTAGGTAAATTAACTAATATGAAATTACATTGAACGTTTGGTAAATTATTGCCATTAGTTAGATAAATTAACTATTGTGAAATTACATGTAATTTTTTAAATTATTGCTATTAATTAGGTAAATTAACAAGTAGAGAGTTGACAGCAACTCGAATAACCGATTCACTCCACAGAGTATAACGGCTCTCAAATAATCATACTGACATATTGACTTGAACAGTTATCAAACATACATTAAAGTTTCTCTAACCCAAGTATTTCTAAATTTATAAATATACCCGCACTTCCTAGTACCAATTTGACAGTGCAAGAATAAATCCGCTCACAGGTCCAAAGTATTCAGGATTGAATGAGTTAATTAGATTAATTGAATAGCGATTAACCGCTAGCCTTGATAAATTAGTATAGTTACTTCGATAATTATTGACAAGATTAAATAACCTATTTCCTAAGCTCTGTGATAACATATAAACCAAACAAATGAAAAGAAAATGAAAGAGGCGTTTTAGAATTCAATCTTGTCCGTACAGGAGACAAACGTCTCGACACGAAGCGAGCGTGCTTTTGTGAATTCCTGGAAATGAAGTACACTTTATTGTTCAGTTACTTTGTGTATACGTATAATGTATTCTGAGTCTTACTAACTGACGTCCGTTCACGTGTGTCTATAGCATTCACTCAGGAATATAAATATTCTTGCAGCATAAAACTCACTAGGAAGTGCCGGCATACTTAGAACTTTAGGAATACTTGGTGCAGAGAAAGGTTTATGTATAGGTAGGACAACAGTACAAGCCCGTATGGGAGCTTTACGGCATTGTAAGAAAGTCAAGGAGCCGATATATCGGCCGTACGGAGAGAGTCAGTTAGGGGAGCTTAATTTGCTTTTTTTTAGCCAAGTGTGTTGTGTCGGTTAATTTAAGACAATGACTTACCTCGTTTATCCACCTGCCACGCTTCGTGCCATGCAGCCATATCTACTTGTGTTATAAGCACGCATTGATAGTTGATCAGGTTGCATTGTCATGGGATAACCAATTTATGGTATTTCATTTCCTGATATGTATATCAAGGGCTAGTTCTCGTAATATTTATAACGTTATCATTTCTCCTTTTATCTCTCCTGGTAACATTAATGACTTTTCTTGCGCATTTCATTTGCTGCAATTTTTATATCCCGTGCCTTGAATATTGATCTTGTTTTGAACGCATAGAAAAAAAAGGGTTGTCCCATACTAGATACACTCTTCTTGGGGAATGAAGCTGCTAGAAACTTCAGTAAAGGTTTGTCCCATAGTAGTTACACTACTATCGAGTAATGAGGTATTTAGAGACTTCAGTAAAGGGTTGTCCCATAGTAGTTACACTACTGTCGGGGAATGAAGTTGTTAGAGACATCAGTAAAGGTTTGTCCCATAGTAGTGACACTACTGTCGGGGAATGAAGTTGTTAGAGACCTCAGTAAAGGTTTGTCCCATAGTAGTTACACTACTGTCGAGTAATGAAGTTGTTAGAGACTTCAGTAAAGGTTTGTCCCATAGTAGTGACACTACTGTCGGGGAATCAAGTTGTTAGAGACATCAGTAAAGGTTTGTCCCATAGTAGTGACACTACTGTCGGGGAATGAAGTTGTTAGAGACATCAGTAAAGGTTTGTCCCATAGTAGTTACACTACTGTCGAGTAATGAAGTTGTTAGAGACATCAGTAAAGGTTTGTCCCATAGTAGTTACACTACTGTCGAGTAATGAAGTTGTTAGAGACATCAGTAAAGGTTTGTCCCATAGTAGTTACACTACTGTCGAGTAATGAAGTTGTTAGAGACTGTGGGGTGTGTATCAATCTTCTTATTGTACTTCTGCTTGTATTCCCTTTTGTCTGTAGGCATGGCGGGTAGGTGTAGTTTTCTTTTGTGTGTCAGATGTGTCGTCATTGCTGTTGTCCTTCCATATTTCTTCAGTATCTTACTTACACCATCTATCCATCATTTTTTGGGTCTCCCTATTGCTCTGTAATCATCGTGTCTTGTGTTGTTTATCCGCATTGCTTGTAGATTTAGTGTCATTCTTTTGTCAGACGTCCAAACCACTTTATTGTCTGCCTTCCTATGTAAGTTTACACGGTGTAGCAGCCACCTTCTTTCTGATATCTTCTTTCCTGGGAGCCCGACCGACACAGGTGTATCAATGTTAGTGGAATTTATGTTGAGTGACAATGTAAGTTCAACAAATAAATGGTTTTCAAGATCGTATAATTTATTTTTAAATAGATTTTTGAGACCCATAGACTGGTTGGCTCTGGTAGGATGTCGATACATCAATTATATGTCCGTTACATAATTCAAATATGAGATTATACTCATCTGATACAATTACATGCATGTAATGAAATTACATGCATTTGATAAAATAACACGCATATAATAAAAATACATGCATATGATAAATTCAATATGTGTGCTAAAATTACATGTATATTACAAGAATGCATGCGTGGGGTTAAAATTACATGCATATGAACTAAATTACACGCATGTTAAAATTACTCGCACGAGATAAAAATTACACACATGTGTTAAAATTACTTACACGAGATAAAAATTATATGCATGAAATAAAATTACATACGTATTATAAAATTACATGCACATTTTAAAAATTGCATGCAACATGATTAAAATTACTTGCAAATGGGACAATTACATGCGTATGATAAAATTACATGAAAATTAAAACTACAGGCATATAATTAAAATTACATGCATTTGATACAATTGCATGCAAATGTAAAAAAAACATGCATAGGCTCAAACTAAACGCGTGTGAACATTCATCATCATCATTCATCTTTTCGATGCAAAGTAAAGTAGACCCTGTAAACTATACAGCTTCGTGTAAATGATACAATTATGTATAAAAGATCAAAGGACTGACATGCAGTTTTACATATAAATAGAAACAGGTTTATATTATTCTGATCGTTATGTCCCTCTGATCAGAACTGGCCCTCTGATCAGTACTGGCCCTCTGATCAGTTCTGGCCCTCTGATCAGTACTGGCCCTCTGATCAGTACTGGCCCTCTGATCAGTACTGGCCCTCTGATCAGTACTGCCCCTCTGATCAGTTCTGGCCCTCTGATCAGTACTGGCCCTCTGATCAGTTCTGGCCCTCTGATCAGTACTGGTCATCTGATCAGTACTGGCCCTCTGATCAGTTCTGGCCCTCTGATCAGTACTGGCCCTCTGATCAGTACTGGCCCTCTGATCAGTTCTGGCCCTCTGATCAGTACTGGCCCTCTGATCAGTTCTGGCCCTCTGATCAGTTCTGGCTCTCTGATCAGTACTGGTCCTCTGATCAGTTCTGGCCCTCTGATCAGTACTGGCCCTCTGATCAGTACTGGCCCTCTGATTAGTTCTGGCCCTCTGATCAGGAAAGAGATTATAATAATAATACTAGTTGTCCATCGCAAGCGAAGATGGTGACATCATCAGGCAATTTCTGCGAAATATGTGTTTTCTGATGGTTGTAAAGACCAATCCTGGAACGACACCCCCTGTCACATTCAGGGCACCCATGCGGAAGCCGGCAATGGAATCGTTGTAATTATTTCTACTTTGGGCAGTACGCTTTCGCTGAGCTTCATCGATATCTGCACCCTCTGCGATCTGAGCACCTGTGGTGATACTAGCCCGCTAGGTCGTACGGTACGGTATTGTGCTAGCGTCTCCCTGGAGGTGACAACAATATTGGAGCATTTCAGAGATACTTTCAAAGAGTCTCTGTAGCGTTTCCTCTGCCCTCCTGGAGAACGTCTGCCTGTTTTGAGCTAATCGTATTACAGCTGCTTGTGGATACGTTTATCTGGCATTCAAATAACCTGTCCCGCCCATCATAGCTGAGTCAACTTCAGAAGTGTTTAGACTAACATGTTAGTTTTGTTAATAATAGTAATAACAACCACATCGTGTGTCACACTTCGCGAATATAACTTGGGATTCAATGTATTTACTTGTAAAAGTTACTTTCGTCAAACTAATGGTGGGGCGGTTACGGTATACGTTTGCAAAATACGTTTAACATTAACAGTTGTACATTGCGTGTATGTTAACTTACTTAACTTAACGTTGCTATACTGGTATACTCTGTAGAGTCTGTATACAACCAGTTTCTTTTACATTTCCTTGCTCTAAAAGCTATGTGCATCCAATCTACTCTTAAATGCATTAATTGTCCCTGCCTACACTACTTCCTGTGGCAATGCATTGCAAGTATTCACCACTCTCTGACTAAAAAAATATTTCCTAATATCTGATCTGAACCTCTCTTTAGTAACTTTGTAGCTATGCCCTCTTGTTCTTGTGGGTGGCTGTATTTTAAAAAAATGGTTATAGTCTAATTTATCCATTCCTCTGATCATCTTATAAACCGGTATTAAGTCACCACGAATTCTTCTCTCTTCTAGACGCTGTAGGCCGGTTTTTCTGAGTCGTTCCTCATAACTGTAATTCTGGAATCCCACTATCAGCTTTGTCGCTCTTTTTTTGTATTCTCTCCAGCATTTTTATATCTCCTCTATGACAAGGACTCCACACCTGTACACAGTACTCCAATCTAGGTCTAAGTAAAGATTTATACAGTTTGACTATTTCTTCCTTGCTCCTCTGTTTAATATTTCTTTTTAGCATACCTAACATTGCATTTGCCTTTTTCACTGCTACCTGAGCCTGCTCTCTCACCTTACCTGTATGATCTATTATAACTCCCATGTCCCTTTGTTTAATGGCATATTCAGTTGCCCTATACGTGAGCGGCATGTAGACACCCTTTGGTGTAGTACTCTCCGGACATGACATGGCGACTGTTGGCGAGTCTTGGGTAATCGTAATACTAAGATGGAGGTTAGCGATAGATTTACACGTGAATGAAAACAAAACAGATATGTACAGTTTTACAAATGGGTATACATTCATTGAACGGCTGATTGGCGCAATGTTAGAGTACTAGCTTTTCATGGCAATGGTAGGAGGTTCATTTCTCGCTACCGACAGCTCCAGTTGACCCAGCTGTGAATGGGTGCCTGGTTGACGGTTAATGAAGGAACAAAAGGCAGGGAGGAAGGGAACTGGCCAACCACGCTCACAAAACTGTGATTTGGAACAACGAAGGCTCCAATACTTCATCCCTGACGGCAGTGTCGGCTATGGGCCTACTTTTACCGTTATTTATACATTGACTGTTTTATGTCTTTAGCTATTTCTGTGTGTCCGTGAAAATTATGCGCGTAAGATGGTATACATTTAATTTATTTAGTAACAAGTATGTGTCAGTATGGACACAAGAGTGGTTATAATTGGCGTAAAGATAATATGGTTTATGATTGGAGTAAAGATAATATGGTTTATGATTGGAGTAAAGATAAGATAGTTTATGATTGGAGTAAAGATAAGATAGTTTATGATTGGAGTAAAGATAAGATAGTTTATGATTGGAGTAAAGATAAGATAGTTTATGATTGGAGTAAAGATAAGATAGTTTATGATTGGAGTAAAGATAAGATTGTTTATGATTGAGGTAAAAATAAGATAGTTTATGATCGGGGTAAATATAAGGCAGTTTATGATCTAGGTAATTTTAAGGCAGTTTATGATATATGTAAATATAACGCAGTTTATGAACGGGGTAAAAATAAGACAGTTCATAATATAGGTAAATATAGGGCAGTTTATGATCTAAGTAAATATAAAGCAGTTTATGATTTAAGTAAACATAAGGCAGTTTATGATGTATGAACAAAATGGCAGTTTATGATAGGGGTAAATATAAGGCAGTTTATGATCGCGGTAAATATAAGACAGTTTTTTAATTTAACAAAATATAAGGCAGTTTTTTTTTTATCTAGGTAAATATAAAGCAGTTTATGATCTAGGTAAATAAAAGGCAGTTTATGATCTAGGTAAATATAAGGCAGTTTATGATCGGGTAAATATAAGGCATTTTATGATCGGGTAAATATGAGGCAATTTATAATGGGGTAATAAGGCAAATTATGATCGGGGTAAATATATGGCAGTTTGTGATGGGATAAATATAAGGCAGTTTATGATGGGGTAAATATAAGGCAGTTTGTGATGGGTTAAATATAAGGCAGTTTGTGATGGGATAAATTTAATCAGCTTATGATCAGCGTAAATATAAGTCACTTTATGATGGGGTAAATATAAAGCAGTTTATGATCAAGGTAAATATAAGTTAGTTTATGATGGGATAAATACAATCAGCTTATGATCCAGGTAAATATAAGTTAGTTTATGGTGGGATAAATACAATCAGCTTATGATCAAAGTAAATATAAGTTAGTTTATGGTGGGATAAATACAATCAGCTTATGATCAACGTAAATATAAGTCACTTTATGATGGGGTAAATATAAAGCAGTGTATGATCAATGTAAAAATAAGGCAGTTTATTTTCAGGGTACAGATAAGACAGTTAATTATCGGAGTAAAGATAAACCAGCTTACAGTTACCATCTTGATTGTGCTAATACCACAGATAACGAAATAAACGAGAACCTGGCCTTGACATCTGGAAGCTGATTTATGAATAAAGAACATGAGCACCTGCACGGGAGACAAGCTGGAAGGTGAGAATTGCATTGTCAGTTCGTGTGTCTTCTTCCTAGTACCAGGAGTTTATGCATTGTCAGTTCTTGTGTCTTTTTTCTTCCTAGTACCAGGGGTTTATGCATTGTCAGTTCTTGTGTCTTTTTCCTTCCTAGTACCAGGGGTTTATGTGCTCTTCGACGACGCACAAGAGTTGACGTCTATTTGTCGATTATTTCTGGATAGACAATTTGTCCCTGGTCAAACCTAAAACTATTCTTTACGCGAAGAAGCGTATAATAGGTGACGGTCTGAAGTCTGCCGGGTGTGATAAGATAACATACCATCGAGACCGACCTACTTGGTGTATTTTGTTTCGGCATGGGGGGGGGGGGGGGGGAGGGGTGGGGGGGTGGGGGGTGTTGTTAAAGGTTTGGCTACTGGATTCTACTGGCGCGAGCACGTCAATTTCAGCCACTGACCGTAGTCTTTTAGGTTATATAAGGACGTATTGGCCAGTGTATGGATGCGAGTGTGTATATGATTACGTGTGTTCTACTATGGCCGTTTTGGATCACATAAGTTTTGCCAATCCTTTCTGTACGCGGAGAAGTGGTCATAGCGAGAAAAATCCCCCATATGCCCAGTGGATTTATACCCCATACATCACACACTTCCCTTACGTGTTGTGGTTAGATCTAGTCATGCGTTTTATACGGCGTTGATGTAGCGCAGTGGTTAGTGCACTGACTTACCAGATGAGCGGTCAGGCTTTGGTCCCTAGTTGTTGCGGAAGTTTCCCAATCTCAAAACGCAACAGTCTAAAAAAAATAGTTACCAGAAAGGTACCCTAGTGGGCAGTTGTTCAAGAAAAATATGGACCTAACACCATATACTCTATGAATCCCGTTGGTGGGATATCGGGCTCTTTACTTGTAACTACATTTTAGTAATTACATTTCAAACGGTGGACCATTGTTGGGGAGGGGGGGGGGGGGGTAGCGAGGTCTGGGCTGGACATTCCACTCGTTAAAGGAAAGTGAAGCGTCTGATATAGCCTCTCCTTTCCAGATGTAGTGATCGCCTCTGGATTCACTGTTCGGCTTGCCGTTCAGGAGTTTCTATACCATTAGCCTCTCCTAGATTATTGTGTCCCTAGCAGCACCTTCATGAGGGGCGCCCTGTTTTCTACAGAGCTGCTGTGCGGCGCGACCGAGTACCCGGCGGTATAACTGGGCGGGCAGATTGGGCTCATTAGCCTTGGTTGGCAGCCAATCTAAGAGAAGGTAAACTCTGACTCTAAACCTGGGGAGACGAAGCTCGTTAGCCTGTTCAGGAGAGTGCTGGCTAGTCTTAGGACGATGAGAGTATCATTGGATGTCTCGAGTAATTAGCATCTGCTGGCAACGAGTCCATTGCCTTGTGGAAACCTCGGGAGAGCGTAGATCTACGGGAGTAAACCCAGACAGAAAATCTAAAGTGGTAGCACTTAAGGCAGATGGTTTCAAAATTGCGAATTCATTCCGGCAGCTCCTGCAGCTGAGCTGGGACCAAATTGTCATGCTTTGCATTCCTTTGGATTACACCAGCGAGGCCGGGAGGGGGATCCTGAAGGTTGGGCAACCCAGGGTCTCCATATTCAGCGCCCAGGCTTGCGACCTGAGAGGCTACTCATAGGGTGCCACGCGCAAGACTGAGACGCCTATGAATGGACCAGTGTAGTCGTGTATATACGACTATTTCATCATTAGTGACTCGCCTGTTGCCACGGACAAAATGGTCTATCTACTGTTTCACTGTGTTGGTTTCCACACTTGCTGATCTCACACGACCCGATTTATCAATGCCATTCTGTCTTCCATTTTGAAATTTTACGACCCGTTCATACACTTTCCCCTGACTTAAATTGTCTCCATCCTGAACCTTCATTCTTCTATAGAGTTCAGGTGCCACATCCTTTGACTACAAAAAGCCAATCATTCCTCGTTGCTATTTCACGATACAAGTTGACAGTGGCACGGCCATCTGTACTAAAAGCCTCAGTGCTGGCCGCCATTTTGCCTGCTGACGTCACAATTCCCGTCCTATAGAATCTTACACTGTCTAACAGTACGAACGTATACAATGGCATGATTTCGGAAGTATAAACTGATTTAATACAGATGGCCGTCAAAGTGAGGCGACCACATTTTGCGCTATATTACGCATGCACATACTGCTCGATCAACACAATCCTACATGGAGAATTGCTGAAGAGCCATTTTGTCTCCTGAAATAAGATTTTCCGTTCTAAATACTCTTCCGTGCACTCCATAATACAATTGATGTTACTTAATGACTGTCCCTAGTATTAATATGTCCAAATAATATCCTATTGTATGTCTTTTTCATTAACCACGATATGTGTCGTTTTCATCATTATCATCATCATCATGTTGTATGTCGTTTGCAGAACATCGCTCTCATGACAGCCGATCTGTAAGACACTAGATACCTGGCCAGCTCTCCCGCCTCTGCCACTGTCAACCCAGGAGCCTCTGTAATGTCCCTTGTCCATCTTTTCCTCGGTCTGCCTCTGCATCTTTCGCCAGGCACCACACTCTCTGGTATCGTTCTTTTTAAGGAGAATATGACGTTTGATGTGGTCAAAGTGTGTTCATTTCTTAGACATAATTTTGGCTGGAGCGAAACGTGCAGTCTAGTTGACAGTGAACTCGCTTGCGAGACTGGGATTACGGCGTGACAGGGTTCGAATTCAGAGACGCACCGAAATTAATAATCCTGGACGTGGTTCGTGCCTGGTACGGCCGCTCCTCCAGTTGACCCACCTGTAAATGTGTACCTGACGTATGTGTTGGGAAGTAGAAACACAACAAAGAAGGGAACTGGCCACCCGACCTCATATTGGCTTCAGCTTAGTACATGAAGAGTATCTTCATCTCTGATCGCAATTGTTGCAATGTGACTGAGAAGAAGAAGAAGAAGAAGAAGAAGAAGAAGAAGAAGAAGAAGAAGAAGAAAAAGGAGAAGGAGAAGAAGAAAAAGAAGAAAAAGAAGAAGAAGAGGAAGAAAAAGAAGAAAAGGAAGAACAAGACGAAGAAGAAGAAGAAGGTTGTTTACTAGCTCGTTTTGTTCTATTTCCAACATTTTTCCAGAACATGCTGACAAGCATCACGAGCTGTGCCTGGTGTGTGGCGACAGAGCCTCAGGCCGCCATTATGGTGTCAAAAGCTGTGACGGCTGTAGAGGTTTCTTCAAAAGAAGCATTCGCCGGAACCTGGAATATGTTTGCAAAGAAAACGGAAGTTGCGTAGTGGATCCTGTACGCAGGAATCAGTGCCAAGCTTGCCGGTTCAAAAAATGTCTTGAGGTCAACATGAACAGAAACTGTAAGTGCTTATACTTTCATAAAACCATTTTTCATTATTATTTATCGCAAATGTATTTCTGACAATGTTTGATCATTATCCATGTATATCCGGCTATTACTGTTGATATTGCTTTGTTTGCATTCAACCATAATTTCGTACCATATCTTATAATTATTTATTCATTTAGCATACATTTTCTTGAAATATGTATTCAATCATTAATGAATGGTGGGGACGGCGTGGGCTAGTGGTTAAGTGACACGGCTCACAACCCACTTACGCTGGGTTCGATCCCCATCACAGCACCGGCCCTTACCCCGGGGAAGCAAACCCTTAGAAAATGCAGGAGGAAGCAGACCCTTACATAAAATGCATGCTGAAGTTGGATGCACTGGGCCGACAGACGCAAAATAAAAACCACAGTGCAACGCACACGGTCTTGGGGAATAGAGAAATAAGACGAACGCAAAAAAAAAAAACAACAACCCAAAAAACATTAATTAATTGAATTCTTCTCTTGGAATTCAACAATAACAATTTTTCCAGACGCCACTTTCCAGACCTATAGACCGAAGAATCTCCCCAACACTGTTCACATCTACCCTTGTGGAAGCTTCGAAGTCTCTAAACTGGCAGGATCGATGTGTCAACATAGATGGCGAGGTACTCTCGCGTTTTGCTCGCGACGTTGTGGTATTCAGCCACAGAATGGCAGACGCTGAACAAGGTCTAAAAGATCTTAATGAAGCAGGCAAAACTGTTGACCTTAATATGAATAGAAGGACTCACTTTCTAGTGAACACTGTCTGCTCTACGGGGGAGAACACTTTCTGCTCTACTGGGGAGAACACTTTCTGGTCTACGGGGAAGAACACTGTCTGCTCTACTGGGAAGAACACTTTCTGCTCTGCTGGGAAGAACACTTTCTGCTCTACTGGAGAGAACACTTTCTGGTCTACGGGGAAGAACACTGTCTGCTCTACTGGGAAGAACACTCTCTACTCTGCTGGGAAGAACACTTTCTGCTTTACTGGGGAGAACACTTTCTATACTACTGGGAAGAACACTGTCTGCTCTACTGTGAAGAACACTTTCTGCTCTGCTGGGAAGAACACTTTCTGCTTTACTGGGGAGAACACTTTCTACTCTACTGGGAAGAACCCTGTCTGCTCTACTGTGAAGAACACTTTCTGCTCTACTGGGAAGAACACTTTCTGGTCTACGGGGAGAACACTTTATTGTCTGCGGGGTAGAACACTTTCTGGTCTACGGGGCAGAACACTTTCTGGTCTACGGGGGAGAACACTTTCTGGTCTACGGAAGACTGCGATTGGAAAACGAGCTCATCGAAAATGTCAATGTGTGTCTACCTAGGCAAGGAAGTCAACAACAACAACAACAACAACAACAACAACAACCACAACAAAAACATTGGTAAGGAGATCACGTGTAGGAGAGTGCCGGGTTGGCCCAGCTTGGATTCAACCGATTCTTCAGCAAATGGCGGACACTAAGGTCAGGATTCACACCTTCACCTAACACAATAAACACCCACACATCTCACCTTCTCCCCCCACAATAAACACCCACACATCTCACCTTCTTCCCTACAACAAACACCCACACATCTCACCTTCACCCCCCACAATAAACACCCACATATCTCACCTTCTCCCCCAACAATAAACACCCATATCTCACCTTCTACCCCCCACAATAAACACCCACATATCTCACCTTCTCCCCCCACAATAAACACCCACACATCTCACCTTCTCCCCCCCCCACAATAAACACCCACACATCTCACCTTCATCCCCCACAATAAACACCCACACATCTCACCTTCTCCCCCCCCCCCCACAATAAACACCCACATATCTCACCTTCTACCCCCCACAATAAACACCCACATATCTCACCTTCACCCCCCACAATAAACACCCACACATCTCACCTCCCCCCCCCCCACAATAAACACCCACACATCTCCCCTTCTCCCCCCCCCCACAATAAACACCCACACATCTCACCTTCTCCTCCACAATAAACACCCACACATCTCATCCTCCCCCCCCCCCCCACACAATAAACACCCACACCAAATCTCCCACACACCTGAGAATCCAAACCCTTCCAGGAACTTTCCAACAAGAGAGCCGGGCACCGATCCTTCTCACGTGACAGGCAAACTCATGCGCCACCTGGCCGGTTCCCAGGCTCTGTTTGAAAAGCCAGGGGGAGATTACTTGCGCGACAAACAAGCTCAAGTGGCCAATAGAAAAACGTGGTGGCGGCGCGTGCGGAAGTGATCGGGAATGCTGGGCAAGCTATATAAATCTGCCTCAAGGACGATTAGCGAATGCTTGCACGGAGTCTATAAACTCGGCTTTGTTTACTTATCATCAAAGTTCTAACGTTTCGGAGTTGAAAATTAGGATCAGGGAGGGTCTCTAATTTTACTGACACATTTAGACATTGGAGAAAAACATCGTTCGTTTGTGTAAGCGAGTTGATGTAAGATCTTTGAGAATCTGGACAGACACATCTCTCACACATCGTTCAGCAAGACGCATTGTTTCAGGATTCGAACAATTCTTTTGTCTTCTTATGTCGCTTCTTTATGAAGCTTGCGTTGAACAAATGTGTGTGCTCTTGAAATTGTCGTAATTTGTTGTACAAGTTGATGTTGCTAGCTCTCTAACTCCTGTACTGTTCGTCGGGGTTTTTGTGTTTAACACAGACAAGAGTAGCACCACTGCCTTGCTGTCGAAAACGGATGTGTCGAACCAAAAGATGCAAATATCGCAGTCAAGATGTAAACTATCGACACAACGCATTCTGTTTTCTGGACTGCATCCTACTACTTGCAAAGCCCTGCTCAGGGCTTGGTAGCGGGAGTTGAGAACGAATGCAGAAGAAGAAGAAGAAGAAGAAGAAGCACGGTCCCACAAAGAGCATGTCGTAAAAGGCGACTAACTGCGTAACACGACATAACACTGTCCATGGTTAGTTTGTTTTTTAAGAGAACGGTAGATGGCGCCTAACAGGCTGCGGGTTTACTTTTTTCTAGTGTTTGAGTCTATTAAAATTGACTCACACGTCGGTAACCAACCTCCAAGAAATTGGTTGTATGCAGAATCTGCAGAGCCTTCTAAACCAATATAAATACGTTAAGTTAAGTTGAATTAAGTACAATTCTTGTTTCCTTTCTGTCTTTACAACTTGCATGGAAGTGCAGTAGTCCTGTTCTTTACTCCTAACTAAAGAGCTTCAGAATCCAAACGAGGAAAGTCTTGAGATTATGTTTTCGTAAAACCTTGACCTAAACTCAGGACAGAACTGAGGACAAGAATAAGCCTCACTCAGATATGGCCAATCGCACTGTATGGGCCTGAAACATGGAGTCTAGCAAAGAAGGATTTAAAAAGCTTGGAAGCGTTTGAAATGTGGTGCTTCCGTAAAATGGAAAGACTGAGTTGGACAGAAAGAAGATCCAATGACAATGTGCTTACTGAAGTGGACGCACAGAGACAAATATTGAATATGATACAAAAACGTTGGTTGAGTTGGTTTGGTCACAATATGAGACATGAATGTCTTCTACAGAAGATACTAGAGGGCAAGATTCAGAGGAAGAGAAGACCACATTTTACACCACAGGCATGCTGGGACATTCAAGAACGAACCTATGCAGAAATGAAGAGAACTGCAGTGGAAAGAGTCAAATGGAGAGACATACTCAAACAACCTTACAACTAGTCTCTGGACAAATCAACCAGAGGATAGGGTCAAACGGAAAGACAATTGTCTCAGCTACCCATCTTCTGGCCAGGTCCGGTATCTCATTTCCCTATAGAGTGGGCATTCCTGTAGAATGTGCTCAGGGTTCTCGCCCCCTCCACATGAGCCCTCATCAGTGTGTGAGATCTTCAGTCGGTGCAGATGTTCTAGTAGTCTGTAGTGACCAGTTCTCAGGCGAAATAAGCTAGTTTGTTGGTTTCTTTTGGCTTGGCTTGGCTTTGTTCGTTCTCAATCTCCCGGTACCAAACCCTGAAAGGGGTTAAGTAGCAGAATGTAGTCCAGAGAACGGAATGTGTTGTGTCGTAGTTTACAGCTTGACTGCGATGTTTGCACCTTTCGGTCCAACACATCCGACTTCAGCAAGCACTTTTTTATTACCGGGTTAGCATTCACTCTTCGATCTCTTCTCCTTAGCCAGTCTACCCTGCTGGAGTGTGTTATCCAGATCAACACATAGAGGTGTAGAAGGGTCTTGGCAGCTCTGGTTCGCTGGCCCTGACGCTAGCAGTCAGCTATAGGTAGCTGACCATTGCAGCTCATGCGCTGCTCAGCATCTTGATCCCGTTGGTTTCTTTTGAGCTGGTGAATTGGGTTTGGTCTACTCTTATTTTCATGTCTTCTGTCCATTGGTGTATATTCTGATTTCTGGTGATGATCTTGGCACTCGATGATTAAATTGTGCCTTTTTACTGCCATCTTTTGCTAGAACGTCAGATCTCTCGTTTCCAGTGATTCTGCAGTAGGAGGGTAGCCATTGGAGCCCTATTGTTGAGGATCTCTGGAGTCTGACAGATTTAATTTTAAATTATCTTTCCAGACCTAAGTATGCGTGTAACTGCTTTTCTCTTAAATGCTACAGACCAGACTGTTGCAATATTTATTTATATACTGCATCTCCCTGGTGATGTTGTTAGAGTCCCCATCTGTTGAAATGTAAGAATTTGTTTGAATATTTTACCTTTTTCATACTTATTTCAGGAGAATTCTATTTCCTTTACAGGCTAATTACTTCCTTTAGCTTGTGATGAATACTGGGCTTTTATTTGTCCGTTCTAGCACAACTATATCAACCATTTCATGTTACGGGCTAGTCTCTTGACTTAACTCGTATTCGCAAACCGCTTCAGTCACAGCAAGCCATGCTTGAAGTTTCTAAGCAAGCCCCCCATCAGCGCTCGAATGTTTAAATAACACTTGGAATCAATCATAGAACAAGGGAGATAATAGCCAAAACAAACTCTCCCGCTGAAGGAGTCAGTATCAGTCAGTTTTCGACGCCATATTGACAAATATGGCCGCGGGAACATTATACGGGCGGTTTCAATGTTCTCGTCTGACTCGAGGACGTTATGAATACTTTACGTTGTCGATTAG
The DNA here is from genome assembly GCA_036924085.1 of Ariolimax columbianus. Taxonomy (NCBI): domain Eukaryota; kingdom Metazoa; phylum Mollusca; class Gastropoda; order Stylommatophora; family Arionidae; genus Ariolimax; species Ariolimax columbianus. Next base: position 27,487,955 of record JAVGWX010000020.1, on the reverse strand, counting down.
GAGGGCGCAGTTGTTGCACGGTTAATAGGGGCAGCAGACGTGAGTACCGATCTTTCACTAAGAAGTCCGTCTTGGAGAGATAACATTATCTTCATTTTCGTCAGATTCCATCTGGTCTTCGTTTCGTATTCCACATTAAATGTCGGATTTTCCATGAAATAAATTCTCCTGAAACCTTTGAAACAAATTACATTGTGACCAAGAAAGCAAAGAAAAACAACACAAATGCAAGCACAAACAATTCATGAAACTCTTAAAATGTGTGGTAATTGCAGCAGTACTACTAAGATTAATAGTAATAGTAGTATTTGTTGTAATATTAGTAGGTTTAGTAGCATTAGTAGGAATTGTAGTATTAGTAGTAATAGTAGTATTTCTTGCAATATTAATTTTAATAGTTGTAATAGTAGTATTAGTAGTAATAATATATTGGTAGCTAGAGTAGTATTAGTAGTAAAAGTAGTAATAGTAGTAGAAGTAGTATTAGTAGTAAAAGTAGTTCTTAGTCGACCTGTACTTCTACAAGAGCAGATGTCCCTATGTAGGTCACAGCTCCGGTATGAGCTGGATGTCGCCGGGAGAAAGATTTCCTGCTTAGCAGGCCAGGCTCGAGCAGCATAATACTCTGCGGCGGGTGGTTAACCGATGTGCGAGTCCATTTTTATAGACTCAAACACTAGAGCAAAGTAGACCCGCAGCCTGTTAGGGGCCACTTAGGCTTCTCTAAACAAACCATTTAACCATGGTCGGTGTTATGTCATGTCACACATTTAGGTCGCCTATTACGTAAAAGTAGTATTTGTAGTAAAAGTAGCATACGTATTAGAAGTTATCGTAGCATAAGTCGTAGTGTTTTTAGTAATAGTAGCAGTTAGTTTTCTTTCCAATTATGCTGTTCCGCGGTCTGGTGAACTCAAGTTGTCTGTCCGGCGCCAAGTGCGTTGCGTCGGTCAATGCGAGCCCGTGTCACTGTACAATAACTCTAATCTCATATAGCCACCTACCTCGTTGTCGTCCCCCTGTCCTGTTGCCAGATCTACCAGCGCTGTAAGCCATCAGTGGAAGTTAATGAGGGTGCATTCTCATGAGATGACCCAACCAACTTATTTTGTGCCTGGAAATGTCCTCTACACAAGACGTAGTGCAGACTATACTTCGAATGTCTTCGTTTCTCATTCTTTCTTTGTGTCACCAATGATCTTCCTTTATTTCACACGTCAAAAGTTTGCTCTCACACGCACATGACAGAGGCCATATTTGGGACTGGTAGCACATAGTCGGAATAAAAAGACTGTTGCTTTGTTGCCAAACTAATGCTCTGGTGCCTAAGCAATGGTGCCAGCTGATAGCCCACAGCAGGGATCAAGATGCTGAGCAGCGCATGAGCTGCAGTGGTCAGAGACCCATAGCTGACTGCTAGCGTCAGGGCCAGCGAACCAGAGCTGCCAAGACCCTTCTACACGTCCACGCGGTGATCCTGGATAACAGGCTGCAGCAGGGCAGACTGGCTAAGGAGAAGGGATCGAAGAGAGAATGCTAACCCGGTACTAAAAAAATGCTTGCTGAAGTCGGATGTGTTGGACCGAAAGGTGTAAATATCGCAGTCAAGCTGTAAACTACGACACAACGCATTCCGTTCTCTGGACTTCATTCAGCTACTTAAGCCCTTTCAGGGTTTGGTAGGGGGAGATTGAGAACGGACGAAGCCAAGCTATAACCCACAGCAGACGCTTTCTGCCACCTAGTCTCGTTTTCCCTGCCGAAAAAATGATGCCCACATACTTGAACTCATGGATCTCTCGAGGAGCTATCATCGACACTTATGTTAACCGGTCCAGTTGTTCTACTCATCATGATATGGTCTGTTTTCTTCTCCTTAGTTCACATCTATACTAAGGGCACGGAAAGACAGACCAGACAACGGGAGCAAGTTACAATCATGCCAATGTGGAAGAAAAAGGGACACAAAAGAAACTTTAGCCATACTGGCTGTTGTTGTTTGCGAAGACCCACAATGAGAAGGTTACTCTTTTTTTGGTCCTGAAAAGGATGTTAAGTGGCGGGTTGCAGTAGGTTTGCTCACATCCAGATCGTGCTGATGAAGGTGGACCGGGGTCATCCAGGCGGTTGTGCTATGCTTGGCTTCAGCTGCTACGAGGATCACGTCCATCCCTCACCTCGTTAGCCAGGCTGCCATGAAAACATATTGTTTCCAGGGAGGGCTACTAGGAAGGCATGTATATAAAGATATTAGAACAGAGAATAAGATATATCGTTGAACCTCAGCTGTACAAAGCTCAATTTAGATTTATCCAGGGTGTGGGCGCCACAGACAGCTTATTCACATTAAGTTATTTAAGCAAAAGATCAATAGAATATAGCGAAAATCCGTAGGTTGCTTTCATTGATCAAGACAAAAGTGTTTGATAGGGTAAACAGATATGAGATTAAAGATACGAGAAGATTTTAATGTCCAAGGCCAACTTCTTGATAATGTCATAGCCCTGTATCGTTCGAGAATAAACGTCGTCAGTTTTGAAGAAACGCTTATTAACTATGAACAGCCAAGCTGCAACATAAACAACATCAAAATAAGTACAGAGATCCCAGGAATAAGAAGAAAAGACCAACACAGTGTCCATGAGCTGAAAACTTTAGCACAAACAATGATTGAGGAGAAATATAATACCAAGGAAGGGACATATGTGTACACAGATGGTTCAGCAAAGGGGGCAGGCCGAAACAGGGGAGGAGGCATATTCATAAGACACAAAAGTGGAAATATAACAAGAGGCCCTCCCAACAGGAAAGTTGTCCACAAACCTCAGAGCAGAATTGATGGCCCTCCTGCGAGCACTGTGAATACTTCAAACAGAAAGGCAACCTCCAACAAAAATAGCTGTATTGACTGTCTGCAGAGAACTATTAGAGACAATACAAAAAACAAACAACGAACGGCTGTTATCAGAGATCAAAGCAGAATTGCAAAAACTCCAGAGATCCTCAACAATAGCGCTCCAGTGGCTACCCTCACATTGCGAAATCACTGGAAACGAGAGAGCTGATGCTCTGGCAAAAGATGGCAACAAAAAGGCACAATTTAATCATCGAGTCCCATACGGAGAAATCAAGAACATCATCAGAAATCAGTATACACACCAATGGAGAGAAGACAGAAACATAAGCAGTAAACCAGACCCAATTCACCAACTCAAAAGAAATCAACAAACTACCATATTCCGCCTGAGAACTGGACACTGCAGACTACTAAAATATCTGTACCGACTGAAGATCTCACACACCAATGAGTGCCCATGTGGAACAGGATGCCAGAGCCCTGAGCATAATCTATAAGAATGCCCAATCTATAGGGAAATGAGATGCCAGACCTGGCCAGAGGGCGCGGAGCTGAGACAAAAGCTATGGGGCAGCCGCTCCGAACTGGTGAAGACTACAGACTTCATCATGGCGACTGGCCTGCAGATATAGCATGACCACAAAGATCCTGAACGGAAAGAAGAAAGAAGAATACTTTTGAAATTACCACCGGCGTGCAGCGTGTGTACTTCCTCCTCTGCTGTTAAACATCGACAAAATCACATCACAGACCAGTCAAATTGAGACACCTGAAGCAGAACAGAACTCAATACACGAATTGCTCTTTCCAGATGACCAGTGTCTGCTGTACAACGATGGAAATACTTGTAGTAATATTATTAATAATATTAGTAATAAAAGTAGTATTTGAATTAATATTATTAATAATAGTATTTGCCGTAACATTATTAATAATTGTAGTATTTGCCGTAACATTATTAATAATAGTAGTATTTGCCGTAAAAGAACATATAGGGAAAACTAATCATAAATAGGTATGGTCAGATAGAGAGACAAAAACACACACGGAATCTACGTTACAACCGATAGGTCTTCATCAAGGACAGCAAACAACAGCAATAATGAACTAGCCAATCATAGAAGAAGGCAAAAATTCATAAATGGGGGATGTCAATATATAAGGTGAAAATAGAGTATTTACTTAGTAGTAATATCAGAGTAGTTGTAATAGTAGTTTTGGTAACACTATTAGTAGTAATTGTAGCATTAGTAACATTATTAGTAGTAATTGTAGCATTAGTAACATTATTAGTAGTAATTGTAGCATTAGTAACATTATTAGTAGTAATTGTAGCATTAGTAACATTATTAGTAGTAATTGTAGCATTAGTAACATTATTAGTAGTAATTGTAGCATTAGTAACATTATTAGTAGTAATTGTAGCATTAGTAACATTATTAGTAGTAATTGTAGCATTAGTAACATTATTAATAGTAATTGTAGCATTAGTAACATTATTAATAGTAATTGTAGCATTAATAACATTATTAGTAGTAATTGTAGCATTAGTAACATTATTAGTAGTAATTGTAGCATTAGTAACATTATTAGTAGTAATTGTAGCATTAGTAACATTATTAGTAGTAATTGTAGCATTAGTAACATTATTAATAGTAATTGTAGCATTAGTAACATTATTAGTAGTAATTCTAGTATTCAGTCGTAGTGTTAGTAGTAATTGTAATGTGGGTCGTATTACTGGTAGTAATAGTAGTATTCAGTCGTAGTGTTAGTAGTAATTGTAGTATTAGTAACATTATTAGTAGTAATTGTAGCATTAGTAACACTATTAGTAGTAATTGTAGCATTAGTAACATTATTAGTAGTAATTGTAGCATTAGTAACATTATTAGTAGTAATTGTAGCATTAGTAACATTATTAGTAGTAATTGTCGCATTAGTAACACTATTAGTAGTAATTGTAGTATTCAGTCGTAGTGTTAGTAGTAATTGTAGTATTAGTAGTAAATGTAGATTTAGTCACATTAACAGTAGTAATTGTAGCATGGGTAGTAGTATTAGTAGTAATTGTAGCATGGGTCGAGTTTTAGTAGTAATTGTAGTATGGGTTACAGTTTTAGTAGTAATTCTAGTATGGGTTACAGTTTTAGTAGTAATTGTAGTATGCGTTACAGTTTTAGTAGTAATTGTAGTATGGGTTACAGTTTAAGTAGTAATTGTAGTATGGGTTACAGTTTTAGTAGTAATTGTAGTATGGGTTACAGTTTTAGTAGTAATTGTAGTACGGGCTACAGTTTTAGTAGTAATTGTAATATGGGTTACAGTTTTAGTAGTAATTGTAGCATGGGTCGAGTTTTAGTAGTAATTGTAGCACGGGTCGAGTTTTAGTAGTAATTGTAGCATGGGTTGAGTTTTAGTAGTAATTATAGTATTGGTTACAGTTTTAGTAGTAATTGTAGCATGGGTCGAGTTTTAGTAGTAATTGTAGCATGGGTCAAGTTTTAGTAGTAATTGTAGAATGGGTCGCAGCTTTAGTAGTAATTGTAGTATGGGTTACAGTTTTAGTAGTAATTGTAGCATGGGTCGAGTTTTAGTAGTAATTGTAGCATGGGTCACAGTTTTAGTAGTAATTGTAGCATTGGTCACAGTTTTAGTTGTAATTGTAGTGTGGGTCGCAGTTTTAGTAGACTAATGATGATGATTCACCTTTTCACCCGAACTGAAGCAAAGGGCCTTCACTACAGGAATCCTGTTTCCGAGTATTTTCATCGACAGTTAAAATAGCAATTATTACACATGGTGAGATCTCAAGCGCCATACACAACCCTCTTTAGTCGCCATGTGCGATATACTTGGAAGGTTTCAATGATTCTTATTTTTTCAACCTGTACACGATTTTTTTATTTTTTTTTTGCGTTCACCTTATTTCTCTATTCCCCAAGGCGGTGTGCGTTGCACTGTGGTTTTTATTTTGCGCCTGTCGGCCCAGTGCATCCTACTTCAGCACGCATTTTATGTAAGGGTCTGCTTCCTCCTGCATTTTCTAATGGTTTGCTTCCCCGGGGTAACGGCCGGTGCTGTGATGGGGATCGAACCCAGCACCTTTGGGTCGGGAGCCGTGCCACTTAACCACCAGGCCACACCGTCCCCCTCTGTACACGATTAGGATGAGAAAGAAAAACAGTAACTTCTAGTGGGCATTTTCGGGGATCGCCTTACTAGTGGCGAAGAGACAAACAACTGGACAAATCAGTAGCCAAGCGCTAGAATAGACAGGATAGGCTGAGCTATCCCAAACCGTTTTGAAGAATTAGAGAAGACATCCCTTTGCATTAAACAGATGTGAAGTAATTTAGTAATTGAAATTGTAATGGTCATTGTTGTTAAATCGTAGTGACATGTTTTGTAAATGCGCGAAGCGGCAAATCTGATTGCGTCCAGCCTAAGACAGCGTAGGAGTCAGGTCAATTGGTAGCTAGGAAAGGGTCATTACGGCGCTGCTTTTTCTCACAGCCAAACAGCCACAAATTAGGCCGGCCTTCCCTGACTGAGAGTGTTATATTTCAAGGTCTCAAAGTGTGTTTCACGTGTCATTTCAGTGCAGTTTTGTTTTTGGGATTGCGATTTGATTACGTGTTCAAGGAGATGGTGATATCTATTTGATTTTGACGTTGCGCCCCGAAAATGTCCTAACTATAAGAGCGGGGACGGCGTGGGCTTGTGGTTAAGTGGCACGACTCACAACTCGAAGGCGGTGGGTTCGATCCCTATCACAGCACCGGCCGTTACCGCGGGGAAGCAAACCCTTAGAAAATGCAGGAGGAAGCAGACCCTTACATAAAATGCATGCTAAAGTCGGATGCACTGGGCCGACAGACGCAAAATAAAAACCACAGTACAACGCACACCGCCTTGGGGATTAGAGAAATAAAGCGAACGCAAAACAATAAAAACCATACATGAGCCCACACATATTTTAACGCAGGGGGCCCCTTCCCTCTCTCACATTGTTCCCCCTTGAATGAACAGGGATATGCGAATAACCTGGCAGAGACAAAGACAAATGACAAGAAAGGGACCAGAAAATCGCGGCATCCCCAACAAGGTATCATTTTCATAAACAAAAGATAAGCAGATTTGACAGCAAACAAATAAATCGCCATATCTGTAAATGAAATGTTGGACCGAGTTGGCAAAACACACTCATTCATGAGCTGATGCCCCACAAAGAGCATGGATTGCTCACCTAATCTGTGGTCCTGGTAGTCAACTACAACTCCATGATTACAAATTGAATTTCCGTAAAAAAAAACTGCTGTCCGTGATGAAGTGAGGGCGATTCTTTAAACTTGGTATCAACTTTTTAGACGTGAGGTGACCAGATGCATTCCTCGTCGTCTTCTCATGTGCTACTGGAAGTCATTTATCTGTTCACAAGGAATGGTAAAAAATTGTGTGCTTTAATAGACAGGACTCAAGACACTAACCTGGAAATGTGTGTGACCTTTGACCTTCTGTATGTATTCCCCCCTGCAAGGCAATCCACTTCTCCCATCTATTCTTCGCCTCTTACCGATGCCCTGTAGAACTAATCTGTCTGAGCCCGGATCTACGTCTTCAGTTCACTAATCTGTCTGAGCCCGGATCTGTGTCTTCAGTTCACTAATCTGTCTGAGCCAGGATCTACGTCTTCAGTTCACTAATCTGTCTGAGCCCGGATCTACGTCTTCAGTTCACTAATCTGTCTGAGCCCGGATCTATGTCTTCAGTTCACTAATCTGTCTGAGCCTGGATCTACGTCTTCAGTTCACTAATCTGTCTGAGCCTGGATCTACATCTTCAGTTCACTAATCTGTCTGAGCCCGGATCTATGTCTTCAGTTCACTAATCTGTCTGAGCCCGGATCTACGTCTTCAGTTCACTAATCTGTCTGAGCCCGGATCTACGTCTTCAGTTCACTAATCTGTCTGAGCCTGGATCTACGTCTTCAGTTCAATAATCTGTCTGAGCCCGGATCTACGTCTTCAGTTCACTAATCTGTCTGAGCCTGGATCTACGTCTTCAGTTCACTAATCTGTCTGAGCCCGGATCTACGTCTTCAGTTCACTAATCTGTCTGAGCCCGGATCTACGTCTTCAGTTCACTAATCTGTCTGAGCCCGGATCTATGTCTTCAGTTCACTAATCTGTCTGAGCCTGGATCTACGTCTTCAGTTCACTAATCTGTCTGAGCCCGGATCTGCGTCTTCAGTTCACTAATCTGTCTGAGCCCGGATCTACGTATTCAGTTCACTAATCAAGTCCTAGACGTCAGAATGCGTCCACGAATCAGATTCTTCATGTTTGGGAACGGGAAAAAGTCCCTGGGTGCCAGGTGAACATGGGGAATGGGGAATGATTTTTATACCTGCCCGTTTTTCTGTCTAGCTCTATACAGGCTGCTTCCAGCTTTCGTCCTACTGTTTCTATGATTCTATCTGCTTCCATCACCTGCTGTGGATTCCTATTGCTTTATCTATGGCAGGGCGCCAATGGAGAATCAAATTTTGTTAAATCTTTCCTTGAGCTGTGTTTTTCACTTCCATGGAATCAAATATATATTTTGAATAATGGTATCAATAGCATAGAGGGGATGACGTGGGCTAGTGGTTAAGTGCTTGGTTCAATCCCCATCACAGCACCGGCCGTTACCCCGGGGAAGCAAGCCGTTAGAAAATGCAGGAGGAAGTAGACCCTTACATAAAATCCATGCTGACGTCGGATGCACTGGGCCTACAGGCGTAAAATTTAAAAAAACCACAGTGCAACTCACACAGCCTTGAGGATTTGAGAAATAAGGACAACGCCAAAAAAAATAAATATAGATATAGGTATGCTAGTCTATAAATTAATATGCATGTTAGTGTATAAATGAATATCTATACTAATGTATAAATTAATATGTATGCTAGTGTTTAAATTAATATGTATGCTAGTGTATAAATTAATATGTATGCTAGTGTATAATTTAATATGTATGCCAGTGTATAAATTAATATGTATGCTAGTGTATAAATTAATATTATTGCTAGTGTTTAAATTAATATGTATGCTAGTGTATAAATTAATATTATTGCTAGTGTATAAAATAATAAGTATGATAGTGTATACATTAATATGTATGCTAGTATAAATTAGTTTGTATGCTACTGCATAATTTAATATGCATGCTAGTGTATACATTAATATTATTGCTAGTGTATAAATTAATATGTATGCACAAAATAAAAAAACCGTAGTGCAACGCACACCGCCTTGTGGAATAAAGAAATAAGACAAACGCACACCAAAAAAAAATATTTTTTAAATATAAAAAATTACAATCATGCAGTCATTGAAGTCAATATCGTTCTTTCATCATGTTTTCGACTCTCGGGCGGGTTCGCACAATATTTTATGTCAAAACGTCAATCAATGTCAATTTTGGAAACGATTCGTGCGTCTCAATCCTGCATTGTGTTCATTATTCAGTGTGATATTTATTTCGCACGTCACTTTTCTTCCTGCTCAGCTTTCTACGTCATCCGTTCTATCCGGTTTTTGTTGTATATGTCATTGACTGCTGTATGCCACTGAGACCTACACCTCCACTGCGACTGTATGGGGGTATGAACATCCCAATCGTCCGCTGGTCACTTTTGGACAAAACTAGACGATTGAAATGAAACACTGGCTGTCTACAGACTCTGCAGAGTCTTTTGCAGGTCGCTGTGGTCAAGGGTCAGGCACTGGCCTCTCAAAGCGTCGAACAGAAATAGGTGGACGATCGAACCCATGAGTTTTAAACTGACCCCTGGTTTCATTGGAGGTGGGACCAGAGGGCCTGCCTCTCGAGTTACCACCAGGTGTCTTGACTTATGTCTTGCCACTGTTACAATGTAACTCGGGGCTAGAGAGTGAGGTCGATAACAAGCACCGTTAACCTCACTATAATCACAATACAGCGCAAGTTACATCATCAAGACAAACCCGTTTGTTGATGTCTCTATTATCACTTGCGATGGACAACTAACTAACTAGCTACCCCTACAACTGATACAACAACAACAACAACAACAACAACAACTACTACTACTACTACTACTACTACTACTACTACTACTACTACTACTAATACTACTTCTACTTCTACAACTACTACTACTACTACTACTACTACTACTACTACTACTACTACTACTACTTCTACTTCTACTTCTACTACTACTAAAACTACCAATAGTACTACTACTACTACAACTACTACTACTACTACTACCACCACTACTACTACTACTACTGCTACTACTACTACTACTACTACTACTATTACTGCTACTACTTCTATTACTATTGCTACTACTACTAATTCCCTTCTTCTGCTTCTTCTTCTTCTTCTACTTTTTCCCTTCTCTGTGAGCTCATTAAGCGCATTCATTGATGAACTCACGTCGCTCCACTAACAGGCACAGCTCACCTAATCTGTAGCAGTGAACAAACACAACTTCTTGGTTGGCGTCGATAACCAGGGCCACCATCGAGTCACTAGAGCTGAGTTTGAACTGCGGGCTCTTCCTAACCTCTCCGACTGTTTGTACAAGAAACTATTAAAGTGAATTATTCAGCAAATCGTTCTGTGTGTCTTCTGTGATGGATGCTTGCGGTCTGGAGGCTGACATCAGAGGAACACTCAACAAACTCCGCTAACTTCTGGAACACCTGAATGCAGGGATTGTTGTTTCAGTTTGGCTTTGACTGCTCGTTCTCCTTGTTTGTGTTTTTGTTCAACATCTTATCTATTCTGACAGGTTGGTTGGTGAGTAGTTGGCAGAGCACATTATAACCATAACTGGTGTTTAACTTGGATAACATTTCATTCCCAGCCTTCTTCTTTTTGTCCTTCTTCTTCTTCTTCGTCGTCGTCGTCTCCTTTTATTCTTTGTCTCCCTCTTCATCTTTTTCTTCCTATTTTTCATCTTCTTCTTCTTCTTCTTCTTCTTCTTCTTCTTCCTGTTATTGTTATTATTATTTTGTTAATTATTATATCTTGCTGTTGTTTTTCTTATTCTTCATCCCCTTTTTCTTTTTCTTCTTCATCTTTTTTTTTCTTTTTCATACTCTTATCTTTCTTCTTCTTTTTGTTTTTCTTCTTCTTCTTTTTATTCTTCTCCTTCTGCGTCTTCTTCTGAACTTTACGTCTTTATACTGGTTTAGAAGTCTCTGCAGAGTCTGTATACAACCAGTTTCATTTAGTTTTCTTTGCTCTAAAAATTATGCGCATCCAACCTGAATTAAGTCATCTCGAATTCTTCTCTCTTCTAGACACAGTAGGTCGGTTTCTCTCATAACTGTAATTCTGGAATCCCACTATCAGCTCTGTCGCTCTTTTTTGTATGCTTTCCAGCATGTTTATATCCCCTCTATGATAAGGACTCCACACCTGTACACAGTACTCCAATCTAAGTATAACTAATGCTTTATACAATTTAACTATCATTTCTTTGCTAATGAGTTTAATATTTCTTTTTATCATACCTAACATTACATTTGCATTTTTCACTGCTACCTGAACTTGCTTACTCACCTTACCCGTATGATCTATTATAACTCCTAGGTCCCTTTCCTTATCTATCTTTCTAATATTGTTCTCGCATATTCTGTAATTATGTTCCATATTGGATCTACCCATGTGGAGGACTGTACACTTATTTACATCTCTTTGCATTAATCTACTACTTATTTTTGTTCTGCTTTTTCTTTCATTTCTTCGTATTGCTTTCCTTTTTTGTCTACTTATTATTTTTTTTATTTCTTCTTCTTCTTTTCGTTTTTCTCTTTGTTCTTGTTGTTGTCGTTCTTCATCTTATTTTTCTTCTTCTTCTCCTCCTCCTCCTTTCACTTCGTCAGCCTCCTATTCTGAACCTCCTTCTCATCTAATCTATATCACTGGCTTAACGCAGGTGTCCAACATGAAAGAGCACCGCGAAGTAACAAGCTATCACGTGACTCGCCACCAGCTCCGGACAAGAGATTTCCATATTTGGACATGTCATCCTCGTCATCATCTTGGTAAGACCAATCAAAATGTTTAAACAATTTGACTATACTAGACAATGAATGTCTTCACAGAAGCTTCCAATGCAGACACACTGACACACGTTCCATACTGCGGAGCCTCAAATACCGAAATATTATCTCCTTTCCTGTGCACAGTCAAGTGGTTTGTTTGGAGTTAAGTTCTTTCCAGAGATTGAATACAGAAACTTAAACCTTACCATTTTTTAAAGAAAACGAAATAGCACACATGCAGTCTACTGTTTCTCTTAGTCACCCCTCTTCTATCCCTTGCAAATGTAGAGTCTTCCACCTTACTCTTAGTCACCCCTATTATGTCCCTTGGAAGTATAAAATCTTCCACCTTAAATAGTCACCTATGATAAACACCAGCCTGATGTGGCACCTGGAAGTAAAACACATATTCATTCCACAGCAAGCAGGATTTAGACAACACAGATCCACTGAGGACCAGATCACTCTCATAGAGCAGAAAATAGAGGATGCTTTCCAAGAAAAAAATACAGTAGCGGTTTGGATGGATTTAGAGAAGGCATTTGGCAAGGTGTGGAAAGAGGGACTTAAAGACAAGGTACGAAGCAGTGAAGTATCTGGAAAAATGTACAGATGGATCAGCCACTAAAACGAAAACAGAACAGCCAGAGTCAAAGTACAACAGCAGATGAGCAAAAAGGTGGCACTGGAGCAAGGAGTACCCCAAGAAGGAGTACTGTCACCCACACTTTTTCTGGTGTATATAAACAACATCATAGAGAATATACCAAGAAGAGTCCACAGCTCCATGTTTGCAGACGATCTGGCTATGTGGACCTCTGAAGAAAATCTCACCGTAGCAAACAATCGGATGCAGCAGGCCCTAACATCGCTGGAGGAGTGGGCGAAATCATGGCTGGTCAAATTAAATGAACAAAAAACAACATGTATGATATTCTCCTTTTCAAATAAACCACAAAACACCAAAATAAGTCTTAACGGCAAATACCTGCGGCTAAACGACAATCCAAACTATCTGGGAGTCACATTTGATCGGTGCATGACATGGAAAAGTCAGATCGAGAGAAACCGAATGAGAGCAAGACAAAGAATGGCAATCATGAGGAAACTTGCTGGCACAAGCTGGGGAGCAGACGAAAGAATACTTAAGAAACTGCACACTGGAAGAGTGAGACCAGTTCTCGAGTAAAGCATTGCGGCATGGGCAAAAGCAGCATAGGCAAACTTCGATAAAATTAGCAAACTTCAAAACCAAGCCATGAGAGTTATAATAGGAGGCATGAAGTCAACGCCAATTGTAGAACTTGAAAAGATTACAAACCTGCAATCCATGACCGACAGAAGAGACAGCAGAGCCCAGCAGCAAGCAGAGAAACTAAGAAGACTGACAGATCATCCAATGCATCAGAGACTAAATAGATTTGAAAAAGGGAAACTAAAGCGGAGAAACTTAGCAGAAATAGCCAAAGCAAAGATGAGCGAAGACCCTATGAACACCATAACAACACCAAAGCCCATCCCTACTGTACGCAAACCCACTTGGAAGCAGCATTTCATTCCAGAGGTGGTAGAAAATACACCAGGTATTGGAAACAAGAACAGCCAGACTGAAAAAGAAAGAAGAGGTACATAACGAAAAACTACCCAAGCATGGACTGGACCCATGCATACACCGACGGCTCTGTAACAAACACAACACAGAACGGAAGGGCATGGGTATTCCTGAGCCTACCAAATGGCAGAAAAACAGTGGCAACTGGAAAATACTCAAGCAATTTCAGAGCGGAGGCAGAGGCACCGAGGGCTGCAGTAGAAGAAATGGTGACATGCAAAAGAAATGAAAGCCATATAGTCCTGTTTACAGATGCCCTGGCCGTAGTCACAGCATTAAAAAGCCAGATAAATACTGAACTTAATGATTTAAGAGCAGTACTCTGTCAACTATTCCAGCAGTCCGCACCAAAAAGAGTAGTGGTACAGTGGGTTTCATCCCACTGTAACATCCAAGGCAACGAGGAGGCAGACTTACTGGCAAAAGAAGGAGCAAGACTACCACAACCAGATACTAGTGTGACATACGAAGAGTCAAAACGGCTTATTAGAGCTAGATACATGACCAAATGGGAAACAGAACATACTGGCTACACAAAAAAACGATGCCTATTACCAGTTGAAAAGAAGAGAGCAGGTCGTGGTCTTCAGACTTCGTACTGGCCGCAATAGACTGAGGTACCACCTATTCAATAAACTGAAGATAGGTGGCACTGACGAATGCACATGCGGTACTGGGAAAATCGACCGCTGAACATCTGCTGCAAAACTGCCCGACATACGAGGATCAGAGAAAGCAGATGTGGCCATCACCAGTGGCAACACTGGACAAGCTCTATGACAGTGTCGACAGCCTCAGGATGACCGCTGCTTTTTTCGAAAAAATAAAGTTTGACGTCTGACAACGTACGAAGAAGAAGAAGAATATATCCTTGTGAAGTATAGAGTCTTCTACCTTACTTAGTCACCCCTCTTCTATCCCTAGGAAGTGTAGAGTCTTCTACCTTACTTAGTCACCCCTCTTCTATTCCTTGAAAGTGTAGAGTCTTCTACCATACTTAGTCACGCCTCTTCTATCCCTTGGATTGTGCAGCATGTAGCCTAGTCGACAGTGAGCTAGGTTACAAGACTCGGATTAGAGCGTTCCATTGTTCGAATTCACGGACAAGCAGAAACAAAATTCTGGCCGCGTTTCATGCCTCCAGTCGACTCAGCTGCAAATGGGTACATGACGTTTGAGTTGGGGAAGGTAAGAACAGCAAGAAAGCGAACTGACACAGACAGCGGCTCAGTACAAGAGGAGTTATCTTCATCCCCAACGACAGTTGTTGCCATGTGACTGACCTTTACCATTACCCCATGGAAGTGTGGAGTCTTCTGCTTTACTTAGTCGCTCGTCTACACCTTGGAAGTGTAGAGGTCATATTTTAAATGAACTTTAAAAAAATTATGCAGACAAACAGGGAATTGACTCCCGTCTTTGCATGATGAAGGAGTCGTCTCTCTTTGACCACCATGCAGACAACTTTTGGGGAAAGAATTTCGTTACCTCTTTCGTTACCTATTTCGTTACCTTTAGAGTTTATGCTCGGGCTAACAGCATGCTCACTCCGATTTTCAGCTGTATATGGTTCTTTGACATCCACTCTTTGTACACGGGGTCTTCATGACTATCGTCCATCTCCAATAGGATTCGGCACACCATATCACTTTCTTTGAGACAAGGGGACGGTTTAAGCTTGCCCAGTTAGAATACCAACTGTATACCGCATTCGTTCGTTCATCTCATGGGATTCGAGCGTCTTACTTCACAGTGAAGTTAATATATACCATAGTGAAATTTACTATATATCATAGTGAAGTTTATTATATACCATTGTGAAGTTTATTATATGCCATAGTGAAGTTTATTATATGCCATAGTGAAGTTTATTATATGCCATAGTGAAGTTTATTATATGCCATAGTGAAGTTCATTATATGCCATAGTGAAGTTTATTATATATCATGTATGAACGCATGAGCTGCAGTGGTCAACGACCGATAGCTGACTGCTAGCGTCAGGGCCAGCGAACCAGAGCAGACTGACTCTGGAGAAGGGATCGAAGAGGGAATGCTAACCCGGTACTAAAAAAATGCTTGCTGAAGTCGGATGTGTTGGACCGAAAGATGAGAATATTGCAGTCAAGCTGTAAACTACAACACAACGCATTCCGTTCTCTTGTCAGGGTTTAGTAGTGGGAGATTGAGAACGAACGAAGCCAAGCCAAGCCATATATCATGTAAAATGCGACTCGTGAAGGTTGTGCATGACGTAGTCCAGTAAAACATCCTTTCTGTGAGAAAAGGCCTCTAAAGTCAAACAGATGTTGTGTCACATGTAAGTTGGGGAAGAGTTGGGGAAGAGTTGGGGAAGAGTTGGGGAAGAGTTGGGGAAGAGCCAAATGGAAGGAAAGTAATCCCAAACAAATACACGCTGATGACGGATGCACAGGGTCACCAGGCGCAAAAGACAATGCAACGCAACCCGCCTCATGAAGACAGTCACTGCATGACAGTGTTAGCGGCCAGTCGTGCGGAACGAGGAAGAGATGGTGTATGAGGCTACCAACCTCACCATATGTAGTCAAGTACTACATAAAGGATCACTACTACAGTCAATGCAAGAAGGCGAGCTACATGTGTGGTCCCATGCTCCAATTGGCGTGAACAAGAAAGGGTTATTTCACAAGATGGGAGCTTGTTCTTGTAAATACGATATTGCTAGAAATATTCAGCTTGAGGAGAGAGTGTGGTTGATCGTTTTGTATACACGTCTTCTGACCAAAGACACATGGGTTCAAAACTCTGATAAGGGATAATTTTTCCTGTATCGGGTAAATGAAAACCTTCCTAGCACCACACTGCGTGTCGACTGCCGTAGCAAGTTGCTTGTATTCCTTAGCCTCTATAACTTAAATTCTCCGTCTCTCAGTTTTCATGACGGAATGACGTTTGGCCTACTATAACCAGCTTTTAGGAAAGCCAAATTACAGTCATTTATCGAAGCGTATGTCCAATACTGTTTCTTCTTCTTCTTCTTCTTTTTCTTCTTCTTCTTCTTCTTCTTCTTCTTCTTATTTTTTTTCTTTTTCTGCGTTCGTTCTCAATCTCCCACATATTTTGCAGTCCTGTCCACTGTATATCGACAAAAGAAGTAGCATTTGGCAACAGCCAGTGTCCTTCTACGAGAAGCTGTCGGGTAACGAACCGAGCCTTGCGTCGACTGCTGCCTTCGTAAGAGTCATTGAAGTTGAGGTCTGAAGATAACGAGGAAGAAGAAGAATCTCCCACTACCAAGCCCTGAACAGGGCTTTGCAAGTAGCAGGATGTAGTCCATATAATGGAATGAGTTGTGTCGTTAGTTTACAGATTGACTGGGATATTTTCACCTTTCGGTCCGACACATCCGTCTTGGGCAGCTCCAACACTGAATATGGCTTACTCTAGCTCAGCTGTTAACAAAGCCAAATTCCAGTCATTTGTTGAAGCATAGGTTCAGCACTGCATTTAGCTTACCCTAACCATCTTCGATAGTCGCCTCTTACGACATGCAGGGGATGAAACATTGATTCTGTTTTCGTTGCATCATAAACCATAATGGAATTTCATCTTTGTAACACCGAATAAATCCCATCGCAGACTATACCATTAATATGAATTCCCTCACTGAGTCAACTAGATTCAATTGCCGTCTCCACATTGAAGATTGACTAAAATGGATCTCCAACATTCTTTATCTCTCGCCCTGGTTACCGTACGCAGATTGTCTATTTCCCGTCCATCGTTTGATGTTTTCCTCCCACTTGCAGCGATGCCTACCTCGTGCCCGTCAGCCTTCAACCTTTCCCTCTTGTAGGGTTTTTAGAAAGAGTGCCAAGTCTTCTCATGTGAACAAAAAATATGATTTGTCGGTTCTTTACATCTTTCAACACTTGCCTTTCCACCCGTAGTTTCTCCATCCCCTCTAATTTTGGTAGCTTTTGTTTCCATGAAAGGCGACCCATTCTCTTAATACATACATCCCCATGTCCAGGGAGTCTTTTAAATCGTCTAGCTGCTTATTGATTGCTCACGTTTCCGTACCTTACAAAAGTGTTGAGCATATATAAGACTTGATCATTCTTATTTCTAATCCCTTCAGATGTGAATTGTATCCTTTGATGTGACATATTCATGCCATGCTTAGTCTTCGGAGGCTCCGATGGCTGTGACGCACTCGGATAATCGAGGACCGCAGAATATATAAGGATCTTCTCTATTGAGAATTACAGTTGGGGAAAAAGCCTCGGCGTCGACCACTACTTCGGTACAAGGATGTATGCAAGCGGGATATGAATGATGCGGGCATCGATTTGGAATCCTGGGAACAGGACGCCATGGGTCGTGATACCTGGAAAGGAAGGATTAAGCCTGGAGTACAGACAAAGGAGATACTGATTGCTGATAGGCCAAAGACTCAGCGTTGGAGAAGACACGCCGCACCACGCGATGCAGCAAACAGTCCTGACTTTCCTTGCACACACTGTGGAAGACGCACCTCTGCCCGGATTGGTCTTACGAGTCACATTCGTTACCGTCATGGACTGTAGTTACATCCCTTTTTTTCAAAGCACAACTTACTATCGTCTGACAGGACGGAGAAAAACCAATAACAGAATCCTTCCAGATTGTAGTAGGGATCAAGCCGCTGAGCAGCGACCTATAGCTGTCTGCGATCGCCAGGGCCAGCGAACAAGAGCTGCCAAGACCCTTCTACACCTCCGCTCGGTGCAACAGAGCAGACTGGCTAATGATTTCCATTTCTATTATGTGTGTCGTTTACCAACTCTGTTATTGTCGCCCATCTCTTTCGGCCTTCCTCTGTCTCTCATTCCCGTTGTCACAATATGCTCCAAGCCGCCTTTTCCCATAACATGCCTAAACAAAGGATGCCTGCCTTGTTCTGGTTCTTACAGTACTCCTAGAGTATTGTATTGTTAATCTTCTTTGTAGTCCATGGGATCCTCAGATTTCTTTTGTAAAACCACATCACTGTTGCTTCCAAAAATATAAGCTCTTGCTTACTAACTGTCCATGATTCACCGCCTTATGTCAGTACTGGTTCCACGTAGCAGTCAAGAACTCTCTTTCTCAGTTCCAGCGACAAGGTTTTGTTGCACAATATTCCTTTCATGGTTTGGAAGACCGATTTTCCAAGGGCTATTCTGCATTTTATTTCGTAATTGCATCTTCCATCTGATGTTATGTATGTGCCCATATATTTAAACGTGTTAACTTGTCTCAATTCGGCAACCTTTGCTTTGAGTATTTTGGTGAGTCCGACTTCCTCGTCAAGCTGAGGCCATTGTTTTCACTTTGCTAACCTACCATGTCTACCATTTTTTGCAAGTCGGTTTCAGTCTGGGATATCAATACACTATCATCATCATATCGTAGATTATTTATGTTCTGTCCACCAATTGATCCTTCTATAACAACTTCCATTTGAAGAAGTGTCATCTTTTTGCCATGGATTTATTTAATGTCCATGTCTCGGACCAAAATGTTGCCATAGGAAAACCACAAGTCTTATGTTGGATTGTTATCTTCCTTCTGACACCGGACCGCACATTCTTCATCTGCATTAGTTTGTGTGTGTCAACTGCAAACCATCATTTCATCTCTACCGAACTATCTCCAGAGTTTGTGTTCCCCTATAAACTCAAGTTCTTCCACGTAATCTATTTCCACACTATCGATGGTAATTATTGATTTGTTCATTAGATTTGTCTGTTGTCATAATATAATGTGTGTGTGTGTGTGTGTGTGTGTGTGTGTGTGTGTGTGTTAAACATAGATTCTTGGCCTCGATGTGTTTATTAGTTAATTAGCTTTTCCAACCCAGCTTGTCTGAATGATAATAATGTTCACTTAGGCGTCTGAGGCCCGGTGTATCGGTCGGCCAGATCCATGACCCACTGCTGGGGCGTGGTTCCAGGACTCGTTGAGCGCAGAGGAGGAGATTGATAGCTTCTAGAGCCATACTGTGCCGGGGCAGCCTTTTCTGCCACTCCAGCTGGTCAGGGGAAGACTTTTGGCGCTAAGAAACGACTCTGTGTAGTATCTTGTGGGCAGGGATTTTGTGGTCCAGCCGTACAACATGACTGAACAAAGAAACTCGGCGGCGGTCAAGTGTTTCCTGGTCCAGCCGTACAACATGACCGAACAAAGAAATCGGCGGCGGTCAAGTGTTTCCTGGTCCAGCCGTACAACATGACTGAACAAAGAAACTCGGCGGCGGTCAAGTGTTTCCTGGTCCAGCCGTACAACATGACTGAACAAAGAAACTCGGCGGCGGTCAAGTGTTTCCTGGTCCAGCCGTACAACATGACCGAACAAAGAAACTCGACGGCGGTCAAGTGATTCCTGGTCCAGCCGTACAACATGACTGAACAAAGAAACTCGGCGGCGGTCAAGTGTTTCCTGGTCCAGCCGTACAACATGACCGAACAAAGAAACTCGGCGGCGGTCAAGTGTTTCCTGGTCCAGCCGTACAACATGACCGAACAAAGAAACTCGGCGGCGATCAAGTGTTTCCTGGTCCAGCCGTACAACATGACTGAACAAAGAAACTCGGCGGCGGTCAAGTGTTTCCTGGTCCAGCCGTACAACATAACCGAACAAAGAAACTCGGCGGCGGTCAAGTGTTTCCTGGTCCAGCCGTACAACATGACCGAACAAAGAAACTCGGCGGCGATCAAGTGTTTCCTGGTCCAGCCGTACAACATGACCGAACAAAGAAACTCGGCGGCGATCAAGTGTTTCCTGGTCCAGCCGTACAACATGACCGAACAAAGAAACTCGGCGGCGGTCAAGTGTTTCCTGGTCCAGCCGTACAACATGACTGAACAAAGAAACTCGGCGGCGGTCAAGTGTTTGCTGGTCCAGCCGTACAACATGACTGAACAAAGAAACTCGGCGGCGGTCAAGTGTTTCCTGGTCCAGCCGTACAACATGACTGAACAAAGAAACTCGGCGGCGGTCAAGTGTTTCCTGGTCCAGCCGTACAACATGACTGAACAAAGAAACTCGGCGGCGATCAAGTGTTTCCTGGTCCAGCCGTACAACATGACCGAAAAAAGAAACTCGGCGGCGGTCAAGTGTTTCCTGGTCCAGCCGTTCAACATGACCGAACAAAGAAACTCGGCGGCGGTCAAGTGTTTCCTGGTCCAGCCGTACAACATGACCGAACAAAGAAACTCGGCGGCGGTCAAGTGTTTCCTGGTCCAGCCGTACAACATGACTGAACAAAGAAACTCGGCGGCTGTCAAGTGTTTGCTGGTCCAGCCGTACAACATGACTGAACAAAGAAACTCGGCGGCGGTCAAGTGTTTCCTGGTCCAGCCGTACAACATGACTGAACAAAGAAACTCGGCGGCGGTCAAGTGTTTCCTGGTCCAGCCGTACAACATGACCGAACAAAGAAACTCGGCGGCGGTCAAGTGTTTCTGAGATTGGGAGGATCCTGTCTTAGCGAAGACCTCCACGTTGCGGATGTAGTCATGCTATCGGATGCCCTGGATACTCCGCTGGTTGCGCATGTGGAAGGCCTTTAGTTTCGACATGTCATGTTTGAACAATGTCCATGCTTCGGAGCCGTAAAGCAGGACTGGGACCATGCAAGGCTGGGACCACGTAGGACTGGGACCACGCAGGACTGGGACCACGTAGGACTGGGACCACGCAGGACTGGGACCATGCAGGACTGAGACCACGCAGGACTGGGACCACGCAGGGCTGGGACAACTCAGTGCTGGGACCAAGCAGGGCTGGGACAACGGGGACCAAGGAAGACTGGGACCACGCAGGACTGGGACCATACAGGACTTGAACCACGCGACCACGCAGGACTGAGACCACGCAGGACTGGGACCACGCAGGGCTGGGACAACGCAGAGCTGGGACCAAGTAGGGCTGGGACAACGGGGACCAAGGAAGACTGGGACCACGCAGGACTGGGACCACACAGGACTTGAACCACGCGACCACGCAGGACTGGGACCACGCAGATTTTTGTCCCGAGGGAGTTCCTGCCATTACTGTACACTCGTCGGAGGTCGTGCATGGGCATATCAGACGCAGTTAGACCAATCCTCCTTGACATATCGGGACCGCTACGCCCAAAGCGATGATATCATGCTACAGAGATAGATGAATTTGTTGTGACCTTGGGTTTCAATACCTGGTGGGGGGGGGGGGGGGGGGGGGGGGGGAAAGGTTGTGTGAATGATACACATTTTGTTTAGATAATTTAAAAACACAAACTCAGCTCTAGCACTATAAACATAACATTTGATGACTGTATTACTTCCACAGCTTTGAGTACAGCTACCAAAACATATATCCTCATCTGATGCAAGCACGAGGGGATCTGTCTTTGAACAGTTTGCAACATCCTTTGCTGAGGCCACAAACATTTTCCTCAAGTATTACTGGTTACATAAATTTGATAGTAACGTTAGATTACAGTTAATTTTTACTTTTAGATTTACAGCTTCATCTTATGTTGTTGTCATCAAATTATTACAAAAACACGTTGTCTCATCTTCTTCTTCTTCTTCTTCTTCTTCTTCTTCTTCTGCGTTCGTTTTCAATCTTCCGCTACGAAGTCCTGAACAGGGGTTCGCAAGTAGGAAGTAGTCCGGAATGCGTTGTGTCGCTAGTTCACAGCTTGACTGCGATATTTGCACCTTTCGGTCCGACACAGCCGTCTTCGGCAACGTTGTCTCATCAAATCTTTACAATAACACTCTATGTTATTGTTACTTTGCCACATCAGTTTTCATTGCTACTGTTTTACAAAATTGTCAACACTGTTGACATATTGATATTAACACCATCACTAACACAGTCAGTTTATAACTGCAAGAACCATCAATTTATGACTGCTAAAACCATTGATTTATAACTGCTAAAACCACCAATTTATAACTACTAAAACCATCAATTTATAGCTGCTAAAACCACCAATTTATAACTGCTAAAACCACCAATCTATAACTGCTAAAACCACCAATTTATAACTGCAAGAACCACCAATTTATGACTGCTAAGACCATCGATTAATAACTGCTAAATCCATCAATTTATAACTGTTAAAACGACCAATTTATAACTGCTAAAAGTATCAATTTATCACTGCTAAAACCACCAATTTATAACTGATAAAACTATACATTTATAACTGATAGAACCATACATTTATAAATGATAAAACCTAAAATTTATAACTGCAAAATTCATCAATTTATAACTGCTAAAACCAGCAATTTCTACATTCTGAAACCCCCAATTTTGTGTCACTGCTAAAATGATCAATTTTAACCGCTAAAGCCATCAATTTATAACTGCTTCCTTCTTCTTCTTTGTGTTCAGGATCTTTTTGGTCATGCTATATCTGCAGGCCAGTCGCCATGATGAAGTCTGTAGTCTTCACCAGTTCGGAGCGGCTGCCCCACAGCTTTTGTCTCAGCTCCGCACCCTCTGGTCAGGTCTGGCATCTCATTTCCCTATAGATTGGGCATTCCTGTAGAATGTGTTCAGGGTTCTGACATCCTGTTCCACATGGGCACTCATCGGTGTGTGAGATCTTCAGTCGGTACATATGTTTTAGTAGTCTGCAGTGTCCAGTTCTCAGGCGAAATAAGGTAGTTTGTTGATTTCTTTTGAGATAGTGAATTGGATCTTGTTTACTGCTTATATTTCTGTCTTCTCTCGATTGGTATGTATACTGATTTCTGATGATGTTCTTGATTTCTCTGTATGGTATTCGATGATTAAATTGTGCCTTTTTGCTGCCATCTTTTGCCAGAGCATCAGCTCTCTCGTTTCCCGTCATTCCGCAATGGGAAGGTAGCCACTGGAGCGTCACTGTTGAGGATCTCTGGAGTTTTCCCAGTTCTGCTCTGATCTCCGATAACAGTGGTTCGTTGTTTGTTTTTTGTATTGTCTCTAATAGTTCTCTGCAGTCCGTGAATACAGCTATTTTTGTTGGAGGTTGCCTTTCTGTTTGAAGTATTCTCAGTGCTCGTAGGAGGGCCATCGATTTTGCTCTTAGGTTTGTAGACAACTTTCCTGTTGGGAAGCCTCTTTTGTTATATTTCCACTTTTGTGTCTTATGAATATGCCTCCTCTCCCGTTTCAGCCTGCCAACTCTGCTAAACCATCTGTGTACACCTGTGTCCATTTCTTGGTATTATATTTCTTCTCAATCATTGTTTGTGCTAGAATTTTCAGCTCGTGGACACCGTGTCGGTCTTTTCTTCTGATTCCTGCGATCTCTGTACTTATTTCGATGTTGTTTGTGTTGCAGCTTGGCTCTTCATAGTTAATAAGCATTTCTATTTCTGTAGGTTGGTTGGGAATTAGTTTTCCATATTTTTGGTGTAGGTGGTGTGATATATGAATGAAGCTGGTTCTCGTTAGCCTATTTCTAACTGTGTGCTTTAGTTTAATATGTATGGGATAATCAGGCATGCGTAGCATCTTTTCACTATGTGTCAGCACTCTTTCCTCTCGTCTAGTATTTAGGGGTCTTATATTTGTATGTTTCCATTTTCTGGATTGGTGTAGTCTTCATTCCTCCTGTTATTATCCTTAAGCCTGAATTTTTAATTTAGGTTCGGCGTTCCATGTTTGTTTTTGATGCTGTGGTCCAGGCTGTCATGCCGTATTCAAGTACTGGCCTCACTATGCCAGTGTATACATATTTTAGGATGTTGCTATTTGCACCCCAGCTTGTTCCAGCCAGCTTCTTCATGAGGAATAGTTTTCTGGTTGCTTTTTGTTCTATCTCCTGTATGTGTTCCCTCCATGTGAGTCTCTTGTCCATTTTAACTCAGAGATACACAGGGGTATTTTCTTGTACAAGTTCTTCGCCATTTAGAATAATTTTTGTTACTTCCTTGGTGTTGGACAGTGAGAAGCATGTTGTAACTGTCTTTGAGATGTTAATCTGGAATCCCCAATCTGTAACCCATTTTCCAACAGTGTCCAGTGCTATTTTCAGCTGTTGGTAGTTTTTCTGCAGCACTTCACATTGTGAAGTCATCAGCGTGTAGGTCACTGAATACTTTCTTTGGGAGTTTTCCCGCTATGCCGTTTATGAACAGGATAAAGAGGGTAGGAGAGATAACTGCTAAAACCATACATTTATCACTGTTAAAACCATCATTTTATTACTACCGAAACCATCAATTTATAACTGCCAAAACCGTCAGTTTATAACTACTAATACTTCCACTTTATACTACTTTGCACTTTACACAACAGTTTCATATTGTGACTGCTAAACGCTTTCACTTTATAACTACTAACAGTTTCAAATTATACCTGACAACACCTTCACTTTATAACTCTTAACACCTTCACTTTATAACTCCTAACAGTCTATAATTATAACTGCTTATACTGAGAGGAAGACCAACGTCTGGTTAGGAACAACATACTGATCAGACATGTTAGTCAGGGCCAGGCACAACATACTGATCAGACATGTTAGTCAGGGCCAGGCACAACATACTGATCAGACATGTTAGTCAGGGTCAGGCACAACATACTGATCAGACATGTTAGTCAGGGTCAGGCACAACATACTGATCAGACATGTTAGTCAGGGTCAGGCACAACATACTGATCAGACATGTTAGTCAGGGTCAGGCACAACATACTGATCAGACATGTTAGTCGAGGTTAGGCGAAACATTCTGACCAAGAACCTTAGCTTGGCTTCCTTGTGACCCTCCCTGGAAATGGGCTGTTTTCATAGCAGCCTGGCTAACGGAGTTGGAGGATCGATGTGATCCCTGTAGTAGTGAGCGACATGCAGATGAAGCCAAACATAGCACAACTGCCTGGAGGACCCCGGTTCACCTTCATCAGCTCGCTCGAGATATTAGGAAAGCTACTGCAACCCTCCACGTCCTTTTCAGGGCGCACAAAAGAGTAAACCTACTCATTATGTGCATTCGAAACAACAACAACAACAACAGCTCCACTGATACCTCCACTTTATAACTGCATTCGTCTTCGATTTATAAACGCTAACATTTGGTGATCATTATGTAACTGTTAACACCTTCACTTTATAACTCTGTGAAACCATTTAGGATTGGTCACTGGCCTTCAGCACCCTATGACGGACAAGCCTCAGTCGATTCACTTGTTCCCCGCCCTGCATGCTCCAATTGTGGGCTCACCCTTCTATCACGACAACCACGAGTTGACGCACGGGCGACCACGAAGCAGCAGCAGCAGTAACAGTCTAAACAGCAGCATCCTCAACAGTAATAGCTCTGTGATTAAGAACATGAACAGATTCGATATCAGCGCCTTCAAGAGAAAACGTGAGGTTATCTCCCCTGGCTGTGTCTCGGCCGAGAATGAGAAGGACGGTCACAGAGTAGGCACAGCTGACTCGAGCAATGGTGAGTTATGATAGCATAGCTGTATCTTACATACATTTCAGAGCACGTATTTAAGCTTCGTATCAGATCATTCACAGCTCCGCATCGCATCAGCTGCCATGCCTCAAATGTCGTATATCTATTGTCACGCCGTTGCAACTTGACACACTTGCGTCAGCTCTGACAGCCTCTCCCATGACCTAACACTAAGCTACAGTATAACTTAGTAGATGAGGTACTATATAATGAGGATTTTATTCTTAAAACCTTACCAGTAACCCATCTGTATAAATGTGTCTCCTATTGAACAATACCCTCTGTGGTTAGGAAGAGACCAGCACCAAGCTGAACGGACCAGGGACAAGAGAACCTGCATTCGCCGCACCATGACAACTGAGGTCCCTCGTCAAGACACAGTGGCTCAGGACGCAACGATCCTTCTTCTTCTTCTTTACGTCCGGTTTCGTCTGCTCGTTTTATGCCCCCAGATGGGCCGCTTCCATGAAGTGACACGTCAGTCGCAGGTCCTTAATGGTTCCCCACAGTTTGTCTTGTATGTTTCTTTCCTCGGGCCAGGTCTTCTCACGGGAGTCTTTGTGTAGTGGACATGTTTGCAGGATGTGTTCTGGAGTATGGGGTCCTCTCTGACATTGTGCAGTCTGTGCTGCTTTCATTTTATGCATGTGTGCATTTAGTCTGCAATGACCTGTTTTGAGGCGGAAAATGGTGGTATACTGTTTTCTATTCAGTCTATTGATTGGGTCCTGTGGGTATTTGCTGTTTGTTCTCTCTATCCACTGTTGTCTATATTTTGGGGGGATGTATGCCTTGACTTCTGGCAGTGACACTGGGTGGGTGAATTACTCTTTTTGTCTTCCCTCCCTGGTCAGTCTGTCCGCCGATTCATTCCCAGTTATGCTGCAGTGAGCTGGAATACACTGGAGGGTGATTTTATTGTGGTCTGAGAGTTTGTTTAGCTGGCATGTCAATTCTCTTTCCATACTATCTCGTGGTTCACTTTGTGTGGCCTGCAAAATTTTCATGCAGTCGCACAAAAACACTATTCTGTTATCTCTTGGTCACAGGTCTAGAGCCTAGGAGAACTCGGCCTAACCAGTAGACAATTGGTGACGAGGATTGGGCACAGTGAACCCTACCGTTGCTTCGGTACCTTTGAGCGTTGCTAATGCACCCCCTCACTTAATGTCAGGACATTACATTTCTGGCCTCTGCCTGGGGTGGGAAGAAAATCCACAGACTCGCCAGCCCAAAAATGCCAGAATATGGACAAACTAGGCGACTGCATCCTGAGTTACTTCTAGTCGTCTCAACTGATCGTCTTGCTACTGGTCCATGGTAGCTAGGGACAAGAGAGTGAAATTGATGACCAGTTTCTTAATCACTATAATCTAGTGGTTCCCGCTGCTTAGTCGATAGAGAACTCGGTTGCTAGACTGGGATTACAGAGTGCCAGGTTTCGAATTCATAGACGAACACAAAATAAATCCAGATCGTGTTATGTGCCTTGTATGATCACTCCTTCAGTCGACCCAGCTGTAAACGGGTACCTGACGTGTGAGTTGGGGAAGATTAAAAACAGCAAGGGAAGTGACAACCCCAAATAGGCTGTGGCTTAGTGCATGGCTTGGCTTTGTTCGTTCTAAATCTCCCGCTACCAAACCCTGAAAGGGCTTAAGCAGCAGAATGTAGTCTAGAGAACGGAATGCGTTGTGTCATAGTTTACAGCTTGACTGTGATATTTGCACCTTCCGGTCCAACACATCCGACTTCAGCAAGCATTTTTTGAGTACCGAGTTAGCATTCCCTCTTCGATCACTTCTCCTTAGTCAGTCTGCCCTGCTGCAGCCTGTTATCCAGGATCACCAAGTGAAGGTGTAGAAGGGTCTTGGCAGCTCTGGTTCGCTGGCCCTGATGCTAGCAGTCAGCTATGGGTCGCTGACCACTGCAGCTCATGCGCTGTTCAGCATCTAGATCCCGCTTAGTACATGACACGTTATCTTCATCCCCGACGGCAATTGTTGCCATAGGACTGACCTTGACCTTTCTTATCCAACTACAGCGAATGTGACATCATCAAGGCAAATCACGTGACAATAACTCCATCATCGCTTGCGATGGGCAAGAAACTAGTTAACTAACGAACTATTTAACTAACTAACTAATTGACTAACTAACTAACTAATTAGATAACTAACCAGTTAACTAACGAACTATCTAACTAACTAGTTAACTAACTAATTAACTAGTTAACTAACTAACTAACTGACTAACTAGCTAACTAACTAATTAACTAACCAGTTAACTAACCAGTTAACTAACAAACTAGCTAACGAACTATCTAATTAACTAGCTAACTAACTAAGTATCTAGCAAACTAACTAACTAAATAACTAATTATCTATCTAACTAGCTAAATATCTAACTAGCTAAATATCTAACTAGCTAAATATCTAACTAGCTAATTAACTAACTAGCTAAATAGCTAACTAGCTAACTGACTAACTAGCTAACTAACTAGCAAACTAACTAACTAACTAGCTAACTAACTAACTCACTAGCTAGCTTACTAGCTAACTAACTAACTATCTAGCAAACTAACTAACTAAATAACTAATTAGCTAACTAACTAGCTAAATAACCAACTAACTAACTAACTAAATAATTAAATAGTTAACTAACTAACTAAATTACTAACTAGCTAGCTTACTAATTAAATGGCTTAAGTAGCTAACTTACTAACTAGCTAACTAGCTAACTAACTAGCTAAATGACTAACTAGCTAACTAACCAACTAAATAGCTAACTAGCTAACTAACTAATTGAATAACTCACTAGTTAAATAGTTAACTAAATAACTAACTAAATAACTAACTAGCTAACTATCTAAATAACTAATTAGCTAACTATCTAAATAACTAACTAGCTAACTAACTAACTACTCATCATTGACCCTTCTGGTTGCCCTTGGAACATTGGGCCCCAAAAGATGCTCCCCACCTGATCTTAGTCTGTGCCATCTTCTTTAGTTCTGCCTACGACTCGCCTAGAAAATGGACTTGCACCTCAACTGCTCACTCTGGTTGCTGCCTTCATCATCAGAAGATGTGTGGACAATTTGACTTGAATTGGCTGGCTTCCATTAGGTCGCGTCATATGCTTCGCTCTAGCGCGATTCTGTGAATCTGACCAGTAGTGCCGCTATTTCAATTTTCTGTTGGGGTTTCCGTAACAAAATTTTTGTTCTAGGTTCCGGTTGTTCGCGCGGCCACTTGTTTTTTTTTGGTTTTTGTATCGGGTTTTAGCCTTCAGTGCCGCTTCAGCTTCGATCTATCTATTCGTATGGTACATACCATACTCAATTCAACTCAACTCAACATTTATACTGGTTTAGAAGACTACAGAGTCTGTATACGACCAGTTTCTTTTACATTTCCTTGTTCTAATAGCTATGCGCATTCAATCTATTCTTGAATGCATTAATTGACCCTGCCCCCACTATTTCATGTGATAATGCATTTCAAGCATTAACCACTCTCTGACTAAAAAACTATTTTCTAATATCTAACCCTGACCTTCCTTGAATTAATGTGTAGCTGTGTCTCCTTGCACTTTTAGGCGGTTGTATTTAAAATGTGTTTTGGTCTAATTGCTTTGAGTTGAAAGTGATAGGACAGCTGAAACCTTCCACTGTTAAAGTAGGCTGAAGAGGGATGTGTTTGGGGCTAGAAAGCTTAATAGGTATACACATTGCTACTGAAACCGTTACTGCAAATGCTATGATACTGGATTCTCGCAAAGAGGAATGTTATAGTGGTTGTCATATGCTTCATTGGGAGCCAAGTAGCGAATATCTCATCATCTGACCCGGCCGTAGCTTTTCGTACTTTCCATGTTCAACATACACTAATATATGCGACACATCAGGACCCCTAAATGGGATTGCGATTCCAAGGTACAGCCCACTGGATTTAGTGGATGATTAAGATAAGGATGACGATATAATTTCTTTCGATGTGAGCTGGTCGCTCTTGGCAGCCCAGTGCCTCCCAGACAAAAACACACGTCTTACACAGTTGTTGTACTGATGTGTAAAGTGAGTTACGTACTGTGGTAGCAGCTGTTTTCTCATGTCGGTTAGCCCTTGACACAAAATCAGGAGGCCCTCGACTGATTCCTCGTGGTCCTCACAGTATCTGCAATTCGTTCCCCGAAGTTGGTCTGCTCTATTCAAATGGCCTGATCGTAGTTAAGATGCTGAGCAATGCTGGTTATCTGATAAGATCCGTTAAGATCTGCAGATGTACTGGATCCTCCCTCAGCCGTTAACATCAGCATATCTAA
The DNA here is from genome assembly GCA_036924085.1 of Ariolimax columbianus. Classification (NCBI taxonomy): domain Eukaryota; kingdom Metazoa; phylum Mollusca; class Gastropoda; order Stylommatophora; family Arionidae; genus Ariolimax; species Ariolimax columbianus. The sequence continues at coordinate 27,457,611 of JAVGWX010000020.1, read as the reverse complement.
TATATTGTACGTCGTCTTCATATATGCAATGTCTGGGAGTGCAGTTCTTAATATGTTGGTAGTCGCCTGCCAGCAAGGTGGTTAGTCGTTGATGGTTGCCATACGCCTTCTACCCTCTGGTAGATGGTGTTTACTGATAGTATCTTTAGATAGTGTTTAATGATAGTATCTTTAGATGGTGTTTAATGATAGTGTCTTTAGATGGTGTTTAATGATAGTGTCTTGTGCATTCATTAGGAACATTTTTATTTTATGCTTTTAGTGCCAATGTTCTATAATTTTTTTAGTCTGTTCCGAAGTGTCTATGCTCACGTACCTTTCATGTGTTTCTAAAATAGAGCGTTCCCTCCTAAAGTTTAGTAGTTCAATATTGGTGTTGATTTCACATGCATCTGTTGGCGTTGTTTCCATAGCGATGCACAGAGCTTGATTTTGTACTTTTTTTCGCTTTTGTAAGAGGCTTTTCTTGAAGAGGCAGCCAATAATCGATTGCTGGTCAGACAGATTCAATATATAGTTGGAGCAGAGCATGTTGATGTTGCTATTGAAACCGAACTGCAAACAGAGCATTCTCTAAATGTTAGCTAGGGCAAACCAAATGCAGTGTTGGACCCATACTCTGTTAAAGACTCGATGCCCGTCCTTTAAGCATGAGAAGATGTGGGATATTGTAGACCTGGTCTTGTGCAAATATCTCTAGACGTTGACCACATTATCACCTTCCATGTCGTCAAAATAGTTTTGCTGTTTGTTCCTGGACACTCACACCAAGCAATACCAAGACTAGCAAAGAAGGGTTAAAGCAAGAACAGACACGCAAAGCCACAACTCCAAACAGCTTATAAGAACAGTAAATAAAGAAACGTACCTGAACAGATGGGCCGTTGGAAAAACTGGGAGCCTTACAGACAAGCCCCAATCTAAATGGCAGTATCAATCAACTCATCAGGAAGGATCAGATCACCATTTTCAGGCTGTGTACCAAACACAACCCACTTAACACTCACCTGAACACAATCCACCAAAAACACACACCAAAGTGCCAGCTGTGTACCCAACACAACCCACTTAACACTCACTTGAACCCAATTCAACCACAACACACTCCAAAGTGCCAGCTGTGTACCCAACACAACACACTCCAAAGTGCCAGCTGTGTACCCAACACAACACACTCCAAAGTACCAGCTGTGTACCCAACGAAACCCACTCTAAAGTACCACATGTGTACCCGACACAACCCACTTAACACTCACCTCAACACAATCAAACCACAACCTACCCCAAAGTACCAGCTGTGTACACGCCCATGCAAGACCATTGATCATCATTTCTGGGGGTGCTCGGTGTTCAACGACCTTAGGAATATGCTCCTTCTCCGGGGGCCAGACAAAATTGAATATTATTGGAAGAAAAGGTGCGAAAAGATAACAGAATAGTATTTTTGTGTGACTGCATGAAAATTTTGCAGGCCACACAAAGTGAACCACGAGATAGTATGGGAAGGGAACTGATATGCCAGCTAAATAAACTCTCAGACCACAATAAAATCACCCTCCAGTGGATTCCAGCTCACTGCGGCATACCTGGGAATGAATCGGCGGACAGACTGGCCAGGGAGGGAAGACAAAGAGAACAATTCACCCCCCCCCCCCCCCCCCCCCAGTGTCACTGCCAGAAGTCAAGGCACATGTCCCAAAAAAATATAAGCAACTGTGGAAAGAAAGAAACAACAGCAAATACCAACATGACCCAATCAATAGACTGAATAGGAAACAGTATACCACTATTTTCCGCCTCAGAACAGGTCATTGCATTCTAAATGCACACATGCATAAAATGAAAGCAATACAGACTGCACAATGCACATGTTTGAGAGGACCCCAGACTTCAGAACACATCCTGCAAACATGTCCACTACACAAAGACTCCCGTGAGAAGGCCTGGCTCGAATAGAGAAACATACAAGACAAACTGTGGGGAATCATTGAGTACCTGCGACTGACGTCTCACTTCATGGAGGCGGCCCATCTGGTGGCATAAAACGAGCATATGAAACCGAACGCAAAGAAGAACACTTTATATGACACTAAACACCAACTAACAAACACATGCATTTGCCATTACATGACATTTGGTCGAGGAGTGAGAGCCTGGATGCTGCTCGATCAGCAGAAACAACATTCTCCGTCATCCAGGGAGGAAGACTAACCTCTGGTCAGGCATAACATACTGATCAGACATGTTAGTCAGGGTCAGGCATAACATACTGATCAGACATGTTAGTCAGGGTCAGGCATAACATACTGATCAGACATGTTAGTCAGGGTCAGGCATAACATACTGATCAGACATGTTAGTCAGGGTCAGGCAAAACATACTGATCAGACATATTAATCAGGGTAAGACAGAACATACTGATCAAACATGTTAGTCAGAGTCAGGCATAACATACTGATCAGACACGTTAGTCAGGGTAAGACAGAACATACTAGCCAAAACCTCCCTCCCCTCCTCCACCCCCACCTCGACTTCCCCGCAGCCCTCCCTGAAAACGGACTGTTTTCACGGCAGCCTGGGTACCGAGGTGGGGGATCGACGTGATCCCTGTAGAAGAGAGTGACACGCAGATGTAGTCAATCAAGCATAGCACAACCGCCTGGGTGACCCCGGTCTACCTTCATCTGCACGCTCGGGATGTGAGGAGAGTTACAACAGCCCGCCACTTAACGTTGTTTTTAGGGTGCACAAATGAGTAATTCTACTCCTTGTGGGCATTCAGCAACATCATCAACAACAACAACAATTCCATCATCTGGAATGACAGGTACATTATGATGATGGTGGTGATGATGATGATAAAAAATGTTTTTTAAATGTTATTGATATCCACACCCAGATTCTCTGGGATCAGCTACCACGACATCTCCGGCCCCTCCCACCTCGAAGGTGTATCTGGCGCCCTCCTGTTCCACGGTAATAGCTCCCACACCAATAAATCCGATCCACTCATCCCCTCTCCCCTCCTCCTTACAACTGCCTCAGCCTTATCACCTGGCACCCCCTACCAGTGTCCACGTGCCAATTCCTCACCAACCGCTCCAGGCAATGTTTTCACATCCTTGTTTGCAGGTAAGATCAATGTATCCGTACGTTTCTTAAGTAAAAACAAGCAAATTCTGTGTTCAAACTGCATTATTTTGCGCAAGTTTTATTCTTATCAGCCAAAAGCCAACTAAACGAAAAGCGGTGATTCTAACCGACTACAGGCGTGTACTTCAAGCCCCAAACAAGATATACTCCAGGAGCGCATTCCAAGCCATCTCAAGCCCCAAACAAGATAGACTCCAGGAGCGTACTCCAAGCCATCTCAAGCCCCAAACAAGATATACTCCAGGAGCGCATTCCAAGCCATCTCAAGCCCCAAACAAGATAGACTCCAGGAGCGTACTCCAAGCCATCTCAAGCCCCAAACAAGATATACTCCTGGAGCGTATTCCAAGCCATCTCAAGCCCCAAACAAGATATACTCCAGGAGCGTATTCCAAGCCATCTCAAGCCCCAATAAAGATATACTCCTGGAGCGTATTCCAAACCATCTCATGCCCAAACAAGATAGACTCTCATACGGCATAAAATACAACATCGGATAGCTGTCCCAAAAAATATATCTAGTCATGTAGTGCATTCTGTGCTACTGTGAGATCCTTGGAAACGAGAAGGCAGATGAGCTAGAACTGGCGGTACGCAGACATGCCACCCACAGAGCTATAAAGAAGAAACGACACTCAACAAACGATCCACGAAGACGGAAGGAAAAGACCAGCCCAAAGAATACAGTACAAGCCACAAAATGACATCATAGACAAACATTGCAGGCATGGACAGACAATTATCTTCAGACTTAGAAATGGGATGAAGATGCTGAGCAGTGCATGAACTGCAGTGGTCAGTGACCCATAGCTGACTGCTAGCGTCAGGGCCAGCGAACCAGAGCTGCCAAGGCCCTTCCACACTTCCACGCGGTGATCCTGGTTAACAGGCTGCAACAGAGCAGACTGGCTAAGGAGAAGGGTTCGAAGAGGGAAGGCTAACCCGGTACTCAAAAATGCCTGCTGAAGTGGGATGTGTCGGACCGAAAGGTGTAAATATCGCAGTCAATCTGTAAACTTCGACACAGCCCATTCCGTTCTTCGGACAGCATCTTGCTACTTGCAAAGCCCTAGCAGGAGATTGCGAACGAATGAAGAAGAAGAAGAAGAAGAAGAAGAAGAAGAAGAAGAAGAAGAACGAAACATTGCAGACTCAAGGCCCACCTCCACAGAATGGGTCCCAGAGACAATGCCACGTGCGATTGTGGAGCGTCCAGTCAGACAACATATCCCGCAGGACTGCCCCCACCAAAGAGAGGCAGTCTGGTCCGCGCGAGCGATCATGGTCGTGAAGCAGGGAAAGACCGGCGAAGACCTGAAACACGTAGTCTCCTCCATGACCATCACAGGGCTAGAAAGATAGCATCAGTTGATCGAAGAATAACATGGAGAAGAAGAAGAAGAAGAAGAAGAAGAAGAAGAAGAAGAAGAAGAAGAAGCAAAAGAAGAAGAAGAAGCGGTACACGCTTTTATTTATATTGGCCCTACCGAAGTGTTAATTTGCTTTTTATTTTGGCGTTTCTTTTGTAAATTGGCGGTTTGTGGCAAGTCATTCGGGGATCCATAACAATTGTATAGATTAACAGATTGTACTAACAGAGACCGGGATTATTGTGTATGACAAGGACAAGAATAGCACCACTGTCCCACAGAGAGCATGTTGTAAGAGGCAACTAACTGTATGACATAGCATAACACCGGCCTTAACACCAACATAAATAGCGCCCAACAGGCTGCAGGTCTACTTTGTTCTAGTTCTTAGTTTGACCCGATCTTCGCAATGAGGTGGTCGTCCTTGTGTGCGCCCCGACTGAGGATCAAGTCGTTTCTGTCTGTTGTGGGGTCGTCTGTGTTGTGTTCTTAGAAGACATTTTTGGAGGAAGATGGCGATATATAGGCCACGCATTGCAAGAACCCAAAACCATATCACTAGGCGATCTCTGGGGAAGATAGCACAGGATAACGCTGCTTGGGGAGGGTTTATCAATGATCTATGCACACGAAATTTTCTTAAATTCTTTGCATTCCTAACATGTTAAGCATCTTTAAACTTGTGAAACTGACTCAGCTTCGATTAACGGGGAAGGTTGTTCGCGTGCCAGATAAACCCATTCTCAACCAGCTGCTATAATACTGCATAATGATGTCACCTCCTGGGAGATGCTAGCGCAAGAGCGTACCACCTGACGAGCTGATATCACTGCAGGTGCTCAGATCGCAGAAGAGTGCAGCCATCGCGGAGGCTCAATAAAAGCGTGTTGCCCACAAAAACAATTTTCACAACGCTGTCACTGCTGGCTTCCCACATGTGTTCCCTCCATGTGGTAGGGTGTACCGGTCTAGGATCTGTCTGTCCAGTTATTAGAGAACACATATCGTGGTGATAGTCTGATACTGCCACCATCTTCGCTGCGATCGGCAATTATTATTATGCAACAGAAGATGATAAGCCCGAAAAGTGAGAGGGTGATAGATAGGTAGTTAGGTAGGTAGGTAGAGAGAGTGAGAGAGAGAGAGAGAGAGAGAGAGAGTTTTAGCAGTCGATATACCAAAGATAAAGAGTGCTTGTCGATGATATATGCATCCGAAGGTGATAAGGGCGAAGAAAACGCTGCCCGCTCTTAAATCTTCACTCCTGACGGCATTTCTTTTATAGTATATTGCATTGGCTCATCTCATATCCCAAAGTGGAGTGAGTTTTCCTAGCTGAAGTGTAAGGCCAGACCTCTCAGTAGACGCATCACTATGGAGATGACAGTATCAATCCCCTCATTGATGACCAAACTGCTGTAACACACTGTATTTCCATAAGCGCGCAAAAAAAACTAGAAGCGTTGATTTTGGCCAGTAAGAATTTACTTGCCTTAGACGTAAAAGTCTTGTCTCTCCATGAAAGAAGTAGAAGAAGTGGATAGAAAATGATAATACAGAAATCGAACAAACGTTATTTCTATCCCTTCCATTTCTCACTCTATTCCTGCCTTTGATTGGTCCCACAGCTGCTGTCACCGCACTTGTCGCATCCCGTTCTGTCATTGGCTAGTGCTGCCAGCTGGTCGTTGCACCGGCTCACGTCAGTGGCTGAGGAGATCGTATTTGCATGCATAATGTGGGCTCGCATGCTGCCAGCCTTCTCGTCATTGGATGAATCTGACAAGAGGGCGTTGTTTGAGGCCACGTGGGCGGAGTTATTTATTTTGGTTGCTGCAGAGAAGGGACTCAACTTTGATACAAGTAAGTCTAATCTTCTTGTGTATTTCTAGTCGTACTTCTACTTTTTCCGACTTCCTCATTTTCTTCTTCATCTTGTTCAACTAGTTCGTTTTTTTCTTCTCCTTCTTCTTCTTCTTTCTCATTTTCTTTTCTTCTTAACTTAACGTCAGTATGCTGATTTAGAAGCGTCTGTATGCAGCCAGTATCTTCTATTTCTCATCTTGTCTTTCTTGTTACCACTAGAGGTTGTCAAAGATATCACACATAACAAGATGTGATCTCTAAACAGCTAGGAACCTTTACATGTAGTATGACCTCGCTGCAGACTGATCATGATGCATCCTTGTCAAATGTCCAAACAACTTTATTTTATTTCCGTCAATTTGGTAGTTAACTGTTTTAGTTCCCACCATTTTCTTACATCGTGCTGCTGCGAATTGTTTTTCCTGCTGCACTTCGTACACAACGAATCTCACAGGTCTCAATCTGACGTTGGACCTATCTAATAACGTCTACATTTCTTCTTCGTCTTCTTCTTCTTCTTCTTCTTCTTCTTCTTCTTCTTCTTCTTCTTCTTCTTCTTTTCTCCGTTCGTTCTGAATCTCCCTCTACCAAACCATGAACAGAGCTTTGCAAGTAGCAGGATGTTGTCCGGGGAACGGAGTGCATCGTGTTGTCGTTTACAGTTTCACTGTAATTTTTGCACATATTGGTCTGACACATCCGACCTCAGCAGACATTTGTGAGTACTGAGTTAGCTTTCCTTCTTTGATCCCTTATCCTTATGCTCTGTTGTAGCCTGTTATCCAGGATCACCATGTGAAGGGGTAGAATAGTCTTGGCAGCTCTGGATCGCTGGCCCTGACGCTAGCCTGTCAGCTATGTGTCGCTGAACACTGCAGCTCATGCACTGCTCGCCATCTTGATGTCACGCCCAAGTTTGACACTGATAACATAAAGTAGGGATGATCAACGTGTTTATCAGCGACTGTTTAATGGACAAAGTGACACTTGGATGTTTTAGTATCGGTACAAGCTGGTAGTGCACCTTGTTTGCCATTTGAAATCTATGTTCTATCTTTCTATCCAGTCTGTCATTGTCAGTCACCAGAAAGTAAATTCCTGTACCTGCTTTAGGGTCTTCCCGCCGGTGTGGAAACTGCTATGTCGGTTGACGTTTGATTGTGACAGCTGAACTTCTTGTCATTCTCTAGGCAGGCGTGAGTCGAGACATGTTAGGTGTTGTTATAAATAATCCTGTATTTTTGTTGATATATTCTTTTTAGATGAGGAAGTTATTCTCTCAAAGAGCGCCGAGGGGCTTAAACGGATGATCCCTGTCGGTAAAACAAAACAGCGAAGACCAAAATCTATACCTGAATATAAGTAAAACCAAAATGATGAGCACAGACAAGACAAAGACCAAAGCCTAAAGTTATTCTAGAACAGGAGATTGAGAAAGTTACAAATTTTTAGTACCTCGGCTCAATTATAAGCCACAATGGAGATTGCCTGAAGAAAGTCAGACGGAGAATGGATATGGCAATGCAGAGGTTGAATAGAATGAAAAACATCTGGAAAAACTCTAATAAAATGATGAACATAAAAATCCTGTGAACTTGCACCTTCTCGGTGGCAACGAATGGATGTGAAACATGGACCACCACATAAACACTTAAGAAAAGGAGTGAATCTTTCGAACTAAAATGCAACAGAAGGATGCTCAAATTGCCATGGATAGCAAAAAGGAAACAATACAGATATCCTACAAGAACTGGATATCGAGGCAAATTGGGCAGTAAACAATATCTTGTCCAGAAATTTAAAATATTTCGGCCATATCAAACGTCAACATGGCCTGGAGAGAACTGGAGAGTATTGGTGCCTGGAGAGCGGGTCAGAGGCAGACCGAGGAGAAGATGGACACAAGACGTCATTGACCGGGCCCTAGTATGTGCTTGTGGCTTTCAGCGTCAGGTAATGAATAGGTTTCTTGACCGGGTCCTAGTATGTGCTTGTGGCTTTCAGCGTCAGGTAATGAATAGGTTTCTTGACCGGGCCCTAGTATGTGCTTGTGGCTTTTTGCGTCAGGTTATGAAGAGATTTCTTGACTGGGTCCTAGTATGTGCTTGTGGCTTTCAGCGTCAGGTGATGAATGGGTTTCTTGACCAGGCCCTAGTATGTGCTTGTGGCTTTCAGCGTCAGGTAATGAATAGGTTTCTTGACCGGGCCCTAGTATGTGCTTATGCCCTTTAGCGTCAGGTTATGAAGAGATTTCTTGACTGGGCCCTAGTATGTGCTTGTGGCTTTCAGCATCAGGTAATGAATAGGTTTCTTGATCGGGCCCTAGTATGTGCTTGTGGCTTTCAGCGTCAGGTAATGAATATGTTTCTTGACCGGGCCCTAGTATGTGCTTGTGGCTTTCAGCGTCAGGTTATAAAGAGATTTCTTGACTGGGCCCTAGTATGTGCTTGTGGCTTTCAGCGTCAGGTAATGAATAGGTTTTTTGACCGGGCCCTAGTATGTGCTTGTGGCTTTCAGCGTCAGGTAATGAATAGGTTTCTTGACCGGGCCCTAGTATGTGCTTATGCCCTTTAGCGTCAGGTTATGAAGAGATTTCTTGACTGGGCCCTAGTATGTGCTTGTGCCCTTTCAGCGTCAGGTTATGAAGAGGTTTCTTTACCGGGCCCTAGTATGTGCTTGTGCCCTTTAGCGTCAGGTTATGGAGAGGTTTCTGGACCGAGGCCTTGTATGTGCTTAGTACACGTGGAGCTTTACCGCTTCTGTCATTTCTTTTATCCATCTTTAGCGTGGTCGGCCCTTGGCTTTGTTTCCATTATATCTGTATATTATTATTTTCTGAGGTATACTATCTGGTGTTTGTCGTGTCACATGACCGAACTATTTGGTTTCCTGTCTCTCGATGAGGTCTAGTACTGGTGTTATACCTACATGTCTCCTAATATCTCCGTTTCTGATCTATCCATTCTTGCATTATTATACGAGGCGTGTTCAAATCAAATAAGACTTTTTGTTCTAGTTCTGCCTGAAAGGGTTATATCGTGCTGGAGCTACTATTATTAGATAGGGGCACTTGTGTCCTGTTACTGCTAGGTAGCCCACTTGCCATGGTTCAGTCACGTGACAGTTAAATAAAAAAGCGGACAACACTTTAAGTGCTTGCATAGAACTGCATGTTGTGATGAAGTTTCTTGCGAAAGATGGCGTGAAACCTGAGGAAATTTACAGAAGACTGCAATCACAATACGGCGACGAGACACTCAGCAGCGGTAAGACATTAATAGTCTAAACGTTTTAGAGAAAGCCGTACATCCGGGAGTGAGGTACCGGCCGTGGTGGCTCTCAACCCCACACAATGATAGCAAGTGTTTCTGGGATAAACGTGGCCGCTGATTGTCTACCCCGTGGTCCCTCAACAGTACATACGCATTTTGAGTGATGTGCACAACCGTCTTCGGAAAAAACGGCATAGCTTGATCACAAAGGGCGTCCTGCTCCTGCAAGATAACGCTCGACCTCATACGGCTCACTGCATTATGTACCCTTTGCAGCAACTCAGCTGGGAGGTATTGCCACATTTACCTTACAGCCCAGACCTCACTCCAAGCGATTTCTACCCGTTTCGACCCCTACAAGAATTACTGGAAGGTCAGCATTTCAGCACCGATCACGAAGTGAAACAGGCTGTCCTGGATTGGTTCAGACATTCTCACAGATCTTTCTACACTGAAGCTTTTCAAGCATTACTTAAACGCTGGGATAAGTGCATAAACGGCGCAGGGGATTATGTCAACAAATAAATGACACTTTGACTACTTATAAAAACATTGTTTTTCCTTACACACTTCGTATTTAATATTGACTGTTTATTTGTCAGATTCACTGCTGTCAACCATGGACTCGTATTCTGATGAAGACAAGAAACAGGCACCATCCCCTCCAATCCTGCACAACCAGCTCCAGGAAGTCCGAGAGATCATCATGATCTTCCATGCCATGAAGGTCGACCCAACCGAGTGGTCTTGTCTGCGATCAGTTGTGCTCTTCAGATATTGTAAGTGGTCGTTGGGGGGTGGGGTGGGGTGGGGGGAAGGAGTCGGAGAGTTGTGGACGGGTCGTCGAGGTGGAGGGAGAGTCGGAGGGTTGTGGACGGGTCATCGGGGTGGGGGGGGGGGGGTTGGAGGGTTGTGGACGGGTCGTCGAGGTGGGGGGGGAGTCGGAGAGTTGTGGACGGGTCGTTGAGGTGAGGGGGGGGTGTCGGTGGGATGTGGACGGGTCGTCAAGGTAGGGAGGAGAGTTGGAGAGTTATGGACGGGTCGTGGAGAGGGGGGGGGGAGTCGGAGAGTTGTGAACGGGTCGTCGGAGTTGGGGGGGGGGGGAGGTTTATGAAAGGGCTCGCGTTGTTGGTAAGTTGGTACGAGTAGAGTGGGTAGATAATGCTGGGGGAGGAGTTGAATAGATCGGCGATTGAGCTCCAGGGTAGACAAAAGTCATGTTGGTGGGGCCGCAAACTGAGACACTGGTATGTGTTTAAAAATGTGAGCAGACTAGAATGGTTGAAGGGGAGGGGGGGGGGGGAAGGGGGGTTAGCTGTGAATAAAATTCAGTAAGGGGGATCAAATAGGTATACTCATCACCAGGGTTTGAACATTTGTAGGGTGGCTCACGAGTCATCATGGTCGGACTACAGTCATGTAATTTTCGAGGTGTTCAAATGAAAACGGACCAAATTGCACCAAGTGAACATATATACTATGCGCATGATGACGTCACTTCTGATGTAAACAACGCATACCGACTATCAAGTTTGCAAAATTGTATTATCCTTCGTCTCATAGTTTCCTCAGCAGACCGTTGAAAACATGGCGGGTGTGATACGGAATCCGTCCAGAGTTGATCAACGACCGGTGATTCGGTTTCTAACAGCTGAAGGATGTCGACCTGTTGACATTTATCGCAGAATGCAGGCAGTGTATGGTGACAAAAGTTTGTCGAAGACAACAGTGAAGAACCGGACAACAATGTTTAGAGATGGACGTGAGTTAACGGAAGATCTTCTGAGACCAGGTCTGGTGCATATTGTTGCGTCAGAAGGCGTCATCGCCAAAATTGATGCAGCAATTCGGGTGGACCGTCGCCTGAGCTTACGCACGCCACACTTTTGTCACCACACACTGCCTGCATTCTGCGATGAATGTCAACTGGTCGACATCCTTCAACTGTAAGAAACTGAATAACCGCTCGCTGATCAACTCTGGACGGATTCCATTTCACACCCACCATGTTTTCAACGGTCTGCTGAGGAAACTATGAGTCGGAAGATAATGCAATTTTGCAAACTTGACGGTTGGTTTGTTTTGTTTACACCAAAAGTGATGTCATCATGCGTATCGTATGTACGTTCACTTGGAGCAGTTAGGTCCGGTATCATTTAAAAAGGCTTTAATAAGTTTAAATTGGGGTAGTGGAGGTCCATTTAGATTGACCATCATAAGCTAGTTGATGTACAATCTATTCGAACCGTAATATCATTAATAATTGTGTCGTTCTGTGGTAACGATTAAAACGTAATTAACGATGAAACACTTTTGAAACACTCCTCAAGCAACAATGTTTATTCGTCACAAACGAGCGCTTATTTCAAGCCCTGCTAATCACTATCCTCTGGTTTATTAGTCCTGAGACTGGTTGTAAGGTTGTCTGAGCTTGTCTTTTTATTTGTCCCGATTCTCTGGTTGATCAGACCTGAAACTGGTTGTAAGGTTGTCTGAGCCTGTCTCTTTATTTGTCCCGATCCTCTGGTTGATCAGTCCTAAGACTGGTTGTAAGGTTGTCTGATCGTATCTCTCCATTTGTCCCTATCCTCTGGTTGATCAGTCCTGAGACTGGTTGTAAGGTTGTCTGATCGTGTTTCTCCATTTGACCATATCCTCTGGTCGATCAGTCCTAAGATATATAAGATTTGATGACTTGGAGTTTCTACAAAATGTTGTAGAAAGCCACCTAAATGGCGGTGTAGTTAGAATAGAACAGATAAAAGATGTGATAGAAAATTGTAATGTAGTCCTTAATATATCCATTTATATCATCCGTGAACAAAAATCGTCAAATCCAAATCACAGACGCTCGTGGATTGCTAGGAGCTCTAGAGATTCAAAGACTCCAGGAGAAAGCCCACCTGACCCTAATGTCCCACTGCAGCAGGATGTACCCTACGGATGTTCTCAGGAATAACAGACTTCTTCTTCTGTTACCCAGGTAGGTTGAGTGGCAGAAGGTGTGGATGAGAAGTCGGGAAACCGACTTTTTCTTTCAACATTTTGTTTAAATCATTATTAGCCAAGGGGGATCCAGTGTTCTCGAGGTAAGGTATTCGTCTCTTTTGCTGGAGGTCGCGGGTTCAAATTCCGGTGGAGACACTGGAATTTTTTTCACTGGGATCATCAGGTAAATATTTTCCCTGATCTCTGAGTAGTGAGATCAGACACCTGTGTGCAGTGGTGCGCACGTTAAAAATACCTTAGCAGTTGAAAATCGAAAAGAGTAGGCCTAACGGCCGCTGCTCGGCAAAATTCAAGTAAAAATCTACTCAAATTATTCTAGGGATTCTCACCCCACAGAGAATATGTCCCAAAAAAGGGGGCTGTGTGGCCATAACAACTGGTCTTGGTTATGTGGTTAACGGAGCGGCTTAGATGGCGCCTGGCAGGCTGGAGGTCTACCTTGCTCTAATTTACTGTTCCACCTCCACCAGTCTCAAAAAATAGGCGATCGTTTGTTCCAGGGGCAAACAGATGCTGGGATTGACCTGGCAAGTCCCATCGCCAACCCCTTCTCTTTACGTTCTGTCCCACTGCCATCTGTCCAGTTCTCTTCTTTTCTTCTATATTAGTGACCTTACTAACCATGTTATTCTCTCTGTTCGGCCCAAGCATACATTGATGAAAGCTTTCATCTTTTTAGTTGCGCTTTTCTTTTTCCATCACGTCGCACAGCTGCGTTGTGAGTCACGCGTTTATGGGAAAAGCTTCGGGAGTAAACCCCGAGGAGAAATCTACATAACCCTGCAACCTCCGGCCATCTTGGCTACGTCTTGCCACCGGATCAAGGTAGCAGGAGACGAGTGAGTGAAGGTGACGCAGCACAAGTCACTCTCGCTTTAATCTCTTCAATCGCAAGTTATAACATCGATAAATCAGCGTGAAAATGAAGGCTTTTTGTTAGCCACATGAGAACACATCTCGCAGCAGTAGTCTGACGCAGTCGCCATCTTTGACTGCGATGGTCAGCTATTTGTACGTCACTGAGCCAAACAATATGACGGACTTGGCATTGGGGATGACGATCTGTACTTTTGTAGTGGACTTTTATTTTGATTTCAACAAATTCCCGAAAGCAATAAAATGCACTTTCACCTTTGTCATTCTCAATTTCATATCTCTGCCAGTACTTCCGGCCCTGTATGTATTGCTGCCATTGATATGAATTAATGTATCTCTTGTAGTACTGTGGCTTCCAGTGCAATATAGTCACATTTTATAAAACATTAGTTAGACCTAGATTGGAGTTATGTGTTCAGGCGTGGAGTCTTTATCATAGAGGGGATATAAACAAGCTGGAAAGGATACAAAGAAGAGCAATACAATTCATAGGAGGATTCCAGAATTACAGTTATGAGGAAAGACTTAGAAAAACTGGTCTACATTGTCTAAAAAAGAGATGAATTCGAGGTGACTTAATACAGGTTAATAAGATGATCAAAGGCACGGATAAATTAGAGAAAACAAGGTTTTAAAAATGCATTTTTAAAACCGTGTTATAGTGTATTTTATCCATTCAAATTCGATCCTGTACGGAAAGGTGCAATGCAAAAGTCGAAGAAGTCGTCCTAATAAGAGTTGGGAGGACAACATAAAAGAATGGACCAATTTCCGATCAGAGGAGACGCAGACAGCGGCTGCTGACTGAATGGGGTGGCGTGGGATGGGTTCATGTGTGCCTCAACGACGTCACTGGTTACGGGATGACCTGACCTGATCTGTCCTGACCTGACCTGACTTGTAATATTAACAAACCGAATGAATCAAAACCTAAGAATATTTCCAGCTTCATGACTAAAATGTATGCATAATTAGTTGTTGTTTTTGTCCCCAGAATAAGAGAGATATCACCAGACGCAATCCGCACTGCGTTCTTCAAGAACAGCTCTCTCTTGGACGTTTCCATAGAAAGACTATTGGTGAACTACTTGCACAGATGAAATTAAATTCTTCGTCACCACTACCATCCCATGGGACTCAGAATTTGAAAAGAATGGACATTTTAACACTAAGGGAAAACAGCCATTCTGATTGACACACCTGGCCTGATAGATGGGAAAAGAGAGCCACTTAAAAAAGCCACCAAGATAACGACGATGAAATATAAATACAACTTAAGGCAGGTTATGGGATATTGTTATGTTAAACATAACATACGTCAATGTACGCCACACGATACTTGGAACATAACATACGTCACTGTACTCTATAAGACACTTCATACATAACATACGTCACTGTACGCAACACGATACTTGGAACATAACATACGTCACTGTACGCAACACGATACTTGGAACATAACATACGTTACTGTACGCAACACGATACTTGGAACATAACATACGTTACTGTACGCCATACCACACTTCATACATAACATACGTCACTGTACGCCAAAGAGACACACTTCTCTTCCAGCTAAACAGTAAACGAAACAAGCACAATATTGCAAGAAGCCCGCCAGAGACGCTAACCATGTCCATGCAGTTTGTAAGAACACACAGACGAGCTGACAAGACAACTTGCACGCAGCTTCCAATATTTAATAGACTAGACCAGTGCTCCTAAACCCTCTAGTGGGCGATTCTATCTTTGAAGTGGGTGATAGCAGAATATTGACATGCTGTTTGACAGACTACCTGCAAACTAACAGGGGTGAATATTTTGAGAATCTGCGTGTTTCCGTAGCGGCTGTAATCTTCAATCGTAATCGAGGAGAACCAATTTCTCGACATTCACTGTAAACTGTTCTCATGTCAGCATTCACTGTAAACTGTTCTCATGTCAGCATTCACTGTAAACTGTTCTCATAGCAGCATTCACTGTAAGCTGTTCTCATGTCAGCATTCACTGTAAACTGTTCTCATGTCAGCATTCGCTGTAAACTGTTCGCATGTCAGCATTCGCTGTAAACTGTTCGCATGTCAGCATTCGCTGTAAACTGTTCGCATGTCAGCATTCGCTGTAAACTGTTCTCATGTCAGCATTCACTGTAAGCTGTTCTCGTGAGTTCGAATATGGCTAAATAAGCTAATCTAAGCCTTGAATTGTATGTTGCATTTTATACAGAGAAATAAGACATCTGCTTCCACGGGGGTTGATGAAGGGTTGATGTGAGCTGACTTGCGGAGCAATCGTCTCAGAATAGCCTCATCTATTCTTGATACCTCATATCTCTGAACATACTCGGTAATAATGCTGCCTCAGTATGTGCGGTTGGTGGGGATGTTTGTTCCCAGTCATCGGGGTTATACCGCACTGAATCAGTGATCTTTTAAGTGCGTCCTTGTACCTTTTCCGCTGCCCACCGCTTGCTCTCTTGCCATTTTGGAGTTCACCATAGAGCAGATCTTTTGGTAGACATTGATCTCAGCTGTTCTGCACATATCATGCTGTGTATACTTGGCATGTCCGATCGCCCTAGTACTTCTGTATTTGACACCATGTCCTGCCGTTGAATCCTCAGCAGTTTCCGCAGGCAATGCACGTAGAAGTGGTAGCATACGCTGTGAAATGTGTACAGATACCCAAAACATCACGGGAGAGAATCATTCGAGTCGGAATGTAGTAGAAAGGCCCTCCGAATAGTGGACTGAAAAAAGAAGAATACAGACATTCGACATGAATTGGGCAAAGAGGAGAACTGGTTCAGACATTCGACATGAATTGGGCATAGAGGCGAGCTGGTTAATAAATTGTAAAGACACTAATGTCTTGCGAAACTGGAAGTGGAAGGTAAGGTGTCGGGGTAAAGGGAAGCACAGGTAGACCATGCAGGAGATGGCACAAAAATCTCAAGGAATTCTTGTGCATGACTCTGCAGCAGACTGGCGATTTGGCAAGAGATTAGTTTCTTTCAGACGGGCTCCGATGGGATCGACATTTTGCAAAGGACATGCTACATGATGATTAAAAACATCCAAAATACACAGACTCAGTGGACGATCACGGACTCAGTGGACGATCACAGACTCAGTGGACGATCACAGACTCAGTGGACGATCACAGACTCAGTGGACGATCACAGACTCAGTGAACGATCACGGACTCAATGGACGATCACAGACTCAGTGGACGATCACGGACTCAGTGGACGATCACAGACTCAGTGGACGATCACAGACTCAGTGGACGATCACAGACTCAGTGGACGATCACAGACTCAGTGGACGATCACGGACTTTTTATTTCATATCGATTTGAGTTGGCGGTAAGGACAGTCACGAAAGTTATAACTGTGGGCGCCAGGTATAACATTGTTGACGTTACCCTGGACTAGACGTTTCTCCTGCAGATCACATGATCTAAGAGATCCTGTGCCCATGTCAACATAATACAAAACTAAGCCCTTTGCTTCATTGGTGCAACTTTGTCGATTCGAATTCCTGAGTTCATATCCACATAGGGGACGGCGTGGCCTAGTGGTTAAGTGACACGGCTCACAACCAGAAGGTGCTGGATTCGATCCCCATCACAGCACCAGCCGTTATCCCGGGGAAGCAAACTCTTATAAAATGCAAGAGGAAGCAGACCATTACATAAAATGCATGCTGAAGTCGGATGCACTGGGCCGGCAGGCGCAAAATAAAAACCACAGTGCAACGCACGCCGCCTTGGGGGATTAGAGAAATACGACGAACACAAAAACATTCTTTTTTAAATTTTAAAAATTGGTGCACCAAAAGCTGCATGCAGCATCAATGAAAACCTTAAAAGTGGGATAAAAATCTTTTTTTTTTTACATCCACGCTTAAACTCTAACTTATTAATATGGTTGCTAAGGATGTCAAAAGTGTTCTGCACGTGCCATCACGGTGCAAAAGAAAAACATAACGTCATAATTGCAGTTAAAAGATGGCTATTGTCATGCACCAAAAAGTAGCAGAGTTTTGTTATCCGTTTGTTGAGCAGCGAAGGTGTGAAACCTATTGAAATTCACCAACAAATGAATATCCAGTACGTGATGCATGACCTTCACTCACAGTCAATCAGCGACTTTTCTTTACTAGGCGGTCAACATCTACAATCGACTCTGGGGTCACTACTCGGTGTGCCTGACTTAAACAGTGTGAACAGCCTGTCACAGAACTCAACCCGTTATAGAGCTTCCTACTCCACTCATACACTTGCTGGAGGGAAAGGCATGCATCGCCGTACTAGACCTACATTCGCCGATAAATATCTATAGCTCTCATCTCTTCGCTGCTAAACAAACGGACAACAGGACGCGGTTTCTCCTTGGTGCATGTCAAAATTGAGGCTGTCATCTTTTAACTGAATTATAACGCCATGTTATTTGCCTGCACCATGATGACAGATGCTTGGCACTGTTGACATCCTAAACAACCATATTATCAAGTTACAATACAAAAGCATGGTTTTTCTAATTTCTATCCAATTTTTAAGGTTTTCATTTGAGGCAACCTAATAAAACCACTAGATACTAGAAAAGAACACTTGAAAAATTGAAAGAAACAGACGCTTACGTCAATACCATTCCAACAGAAAGCTGGCCGACAAACAACATACACAAACACTGTTAGAAAAATGTCAAATTTGATAGCGGAAGAACTTAATCCCAAGCGAGCTGTTGAAGGTGGATCAGAGTCATCCAGGCGGTTGTGCTATGCTTGGTTCATCTTCGTATTGCCTCTACTACGGGGATCAGGTCTATTCCATATGTAGTTGGCCAGACTGTCATGAAAACAGCCCATTTCCAGGAAGGGCTATGAGGAAGCGAGGCGGGGGTCTCGGCCAGTATGTTTTACCTGACCTTGACTAACATTGTCTGATCAGTATGTTTTACCTGACCTTGACTAACATTGTCTGATCAGTATGTTTTGCCTGACCTCGACTAACATTGTCTGATCAGAATGTTTTACCTGACCTTCACTAACATAGTTTGATCAGTATGTTTTGCTTGACCTTGACTAACATAGTCAAATCAGTATGTTTTGCCTGACCTTGACTAACATAGTCTGATCAGTATGTTTTGCCTGACCTTGACTAGCATAGTCTGATCAGTATGTTTTGCCTGACCTTGACTAACAGTCTGATCAGTATGTTTTGCCTAACCTTGACTAACATAGTATGATCAGTATGTTTTGCCTGGTCCTGACTAACATTGTTTGATCAGTATGTTTTGCCTGACCTTGACTTACATTGTCTGATCAGTATATTTTGCCTAACCTTGACTAACTAGTACGATCAGTATGTTTTGCCTCCCTAGACGTTAGTCTCCTCTCCTCTCGCCATTAATATAGATTTAACAAATTTCGCGTAAAGAAGAGAGGGGCGTTGCGAAACAGTCATTGTTCTAGAATCCGAGAGATCAAAGACACAGTGGCCGCCCAAGAATAGACTTGCTGAAGAGAGCTTCAGATATCCACTAATAAGTGGGGACAGACGAGCCAGATTTTAGAGATCAGAGCAAGAAGCCTTTGAGTGTGTTAATGGAAGATCAACACGTCGCTGGATGACTAGCGTCATTGAAGTCTTGCCAGAGCGTCTGGGTAGCCCAGTGGTAGCACGCTTGCTTCAGAAACCAGGTCAATCCCCGATACTAAAATTACTGAAGATAAACTAAGAAATAGGGATATACCACTCGCGTATTGCGGCAAAGGTACCGTACACTTTTCCTTTGTCTTCTGTTACCATTGCTCATTTAGACTTGGTCTCCGGTTTCTTCTATAAATTCTCCTGACTTGTTCATGGTCTCAATGCCGCCGTACAGTTTCTCCTCGAGGGGAGTCGGTGTGTGCCACATCCTTCTCCTGAGATCTCTGTGCTGGGGGCAGTCCTGAAGTACATGTGCTGGTGTCATGTCTGACTGCAGTAGCATAGGCTGGTGGTACCTATCTTGAATTTGGTGTACAGGTGGTGTCTAGTTCTGTTGTGGTCAGTTCAAAGACGCAGTATCCCGTTCTTGTTCTTTTCCTTCTCATCCTCCACCGCATTTTTAATGTTACGTCAACGTGGGAAGACCACTTCTCTGGATAACGGTCGCTATAGTTGGCAGTTCTTCTAGCCTTTCAAACAAGCTTTGTATGGAGGTTTGCCTCTGTGGACCAGCGATCAGTACGAAATTGGCTTTGGTCATGCCATATCTGTAGTCCAGTCACCATGATGAAGTCTGTAGTCTTCTCCAGGTCAGAGCGGCTGCCCCCACAGCTTTTGCCTCAGCTCCGCATCCTCTGGTCAGGTCTAGCATATCATTTCCTTATAGAGTGGGCATTCCTGTAGAATGTGTTCAGAATTCTGAGCTCCTGTTCGACATGGGCATTCTTCGGTGTGTGAGATATTTAGTCGGTATAGATGTTCTAGTAGTCTGTAGTGACCAGTTCTCAGGAGAAAATAGGTAAATTATTGGTTTCTTTTGAGTTGGTGAATTGGGTCTGGTCTATTGTGCACGTTCCTGTCTTCTCTCCCCTTGGTGTATTCTCCCCTTGGTGTATTCTCTCCCCTTGGTGTATTCTCTCACCTTGGTGTATTCTCTCCCCTTGGTGTATTCTCACCCCTTGGTGTATTCTCTCCCCTTGGTGTATTCTCTCCCCTTTGTGTATTCTCTCCCCTTGGTGTCTTCTCTCCCCTTGGTGTCTTCTCTCCCCTTGGTGTCTTCTCTCCCTTGGTGTATTCTCTCCTCTTTGTGTATTCTCTCCCCTTGGTGTCTTTTCTCCCCTTGGTGTCTTCTCCCCCCTTGGTGTCTTCCCTCCCCTTGGTGTCTTCTCTCCCCTTAGTGTATTCTCTCCCCTTGGTGTATTCTCTCCCCTTGGTGTATTCTCTCCCCTTGGTGTATTCTCTCCCCTTGGTGTCTTCTCTCCCCTTGTTGAATTCTCTCCTTATATGGTTCTCGATGATTTAAATTATGCCTTTCTGCTGCCATCGTTTGCTAGAGCGTCAGCTCCCTCTTTTTCTGTTTCTACAGTTGGAGAGTAGCCATTGGAGCGCTTTTGTTGAGGATCTCTGAAGTTTTCCTAGTTCTGCTCTGATTTCTGAAAACAATGAAATTGGCTAAGCACATATAATTCTTGCAGGATATGTTCGGCTGTCTGTTCTGATTGTGCTTGTCCGCACGTATACATTGGTGAAGGAGCCACTTTTAGCCTGTGTATGTTGCCATTCGATTTGTTATGAACAGTTCTCATGTGGAACAGGATCATTTGCTCCACTTGATCAAGGCAGTGATAGTTGTCTCTCATTTGGTCGACTTTCTTTATGGCTTGGAAAAGGGTCTTCTTTTATTCGAAAAGGTTTATTCTTGTTGTTCTCGTGTTGCTACTTTATTTACTAACCTTTCCTAATTTCATTATACTGATTTAGAAGGCTATACAGAGTATGTTTACAACCAGTTTGTTCCACTCTACCTAAACTAAAGGTAACTGTACGCATACAATCAATTTTTTAATGCATTAATTTACCATGCCTCCATTATATCCCGTGGCAATACATTCCAAGCATTCACCATTGAAAAAAAATATTTTCTAACATCTAATCTGGACCTTTCTTTAAACAATTTGTAGCTGTGCCCCTTAGTTCTTGTAGCCGGTTGTAGCTGTGCCCCTTAGTTCTTGTAGCCGGTTGTAGCTGTGTCCCTTAGTTCTTGTAGCCGGTTGTAGCTGTGCCCCTTAGTTCTTGTAGCCGGTTGTAGCTGTGCCCCTCAGTTCTTGTAGCTGGTTGTAGCTGTGCCCCTTAGTTCTTGTAGCCGGTTATAGCTGTGCCCCTTAGTTCTTGTAGCCGGTTGTACTTTGAAAAAACTTGTTATAATCTAAACTATCCTTTCCATTGATTATTTTATAAACGTATTCTTTTTCATCTTTGTCGCTCGTTTACAAACTCCCGCTACCAAATCCTGAACGTTCACAAACTCCCGTTACAAAGCCCTGAAAAAAAGGGATTGCAAATAGCAGTATTGTGACATAGTTATTCGATATTTGCACCTTTTAGTCCGACACATGGCATTTTTGGGTAGCGGGTTAGCCTTCGCCTTTTGATCCCATTTCCTTAGCTAGTATTCTCTGTTGCAGCCTGTTATCTAGTATCACCGCGTGGAGGTGGAGAAGGATCTTGGGAGCTCTAGCGCGCTGGCCTTGACGCTAGCAGTCATCTTTGGGTCGCTGACCGCTGCAGCCCATTCACTGATCTGCATCTTGATCTCTATAAATCTGTATTAACCCACTTCGAATTCGTCTGTGCTCTAAATATTGTAGATCTGTTTGTCTGAGTCTTTCCTCATAATTCTAATTCTGAAATCCCACTATCAGTTTAGAACCTCGTTTTTGTATCCTTTCTAGCATGTTTATATATATTCTACGATAAGGACTCCACACCTCAAAAACACAGTACTTAAATGTAGATCTCACTAATTCTTTATACAGTTGAACTACCACTTCCTTGTTCTGAGTGATGTTTCTTTCTATCATAACTAGCATTAGATTAGATTTTTTCACTGCCACCTGGACTTGCTCACATACATTACCTCTATGATGTATCATACCTAGATCTCTTTCTTTTTTTATTGTCCTAATATTGCTATCTTCCATCATGTTCCTTATAGGATCTTCTCAAGCTGATGGCTGTACATTTGGCTACATTAAATTGGATCTACCAGCCGTCAGACAACTTTTTAATTGTGTCTAAATCTGATATTAATATATTTACCTCTGCATGAGATGAAACCCAGCCACATAGTTTGATGTCATCCGCGAATTTTGCAATCATGGACCCGATTGTCCAAATCATGTATTAAGAACAAAATTGGTCGCAATCCCGATCTCAGAGACGCTTTACTTATTATATCACACCAGTCAGAGTACTCCATATTTATACTAACTCTACCCGTTGACCAACTTTATATTCATTTGGCAACTCCGCCACCTAACTCCGCCACCTAACTCCGCCAATAACTCCGCCATCTATACAATCTGGTTGGACCTTCCGAAACAGTTGTTGATGAGGTACTCTATCAACGGCTTTTGCAAAATCCAGATAAATAACATTTGCTGGCTCTCCATCATCTAACATTTGGTTAACCTCCTCCATGAATAGATTGGTTAAGCACGATCTCCCTTTAGTAAGCCAATGCTGACTTTTCCTGATAAGTTTACAATTGTCCAAGTGCAGCATAATGTTGTCTTTAATAATTGACTACAATCTCGCAGGTTATGCTCGTCAAACTCACTGGTCCGTAATTGGCAGGATCTGATTTCTTGCCGTTTTTTTAAACAAAGGGGTCACACCTGTATTTGTCCAATCCCATGAGGCAATCCCCTTCTCAAGAGTGGGAGAAAAAAACATAGCCAATAGTTTTGGTAGCAGGTGTCGAATTTCAAATAATAATTTTTAACGAATACCATCTTGACCCTGACATTCACGTTCAATCTCCCCAATTTTTAAAATCTCATTTCCTCAGTAATGCATAATTATTCTACTTTCTCTTCTTCTTTCATCCTCAGATCAAGTCCCGGTTTATCTTACAGAGGACACCGTTGTTTCTAAGGCTGTTTTATCTCCATACAGCTTTTGTCTCATATCTGTCTCACGAGGCCAGTATTGTTCTCTCTTTTCCTTCGTGAGCGAGCAGCTTTGCAGGATGTGTTCCACGGTCATGATATGCTCCCCACATGGGCACCTGTCATCTGTCCCAAACCTCATTTTGTTGTAAAGATGACTCTTGAGTCTGTTATGTCAAGTTCTCAGTCTGAAGATGATGACTTGCTCTTCTCTAGTTAAGTTATAGTAACTGTCTTCTTTTCGGAAGTCGGGGTGTTGATCAGCCCATTTTATCCTGGTGTTGGCTTTAATTATGGTCTTGACCTCATTATATGTGATACTCAGGTTTGTTTGTGGGGATGCTCCTCCACTCTTTGCTAGTTTGTTTGCAGCTTCCGTATTGCAGTGGGATGGGATCCACTGTATGACCAACCTTGGGTGTTCTGTTGAGAGCTGTGTCAGGGTGTACATAAATTGCAATGCAGAATGCAACCCCTCTGTACCCATATTGGAAAATATTTAAGGGCTCTGTGATCTTGGAGCAGTTTTCTTTCGCGAGGACTTTGCTAGAGTATTGATTTAGTAGATTAGCAGCTTCAATTTTGCCGTGAATTATTTTTCGCTTGCTATCTGTAAGTGGTTATAGGTAGCTTTCGTTCTATAATTATGTCGAACATTAAAAAAATAGTTCTTGCTATCAGTTCTGATCTTTTGAGCAAAGTTTTTTTTTTCAAAATAAATGTGTGCTTCTCAAAACATTTTATAGGACTTGCTTTGTATATCCAAATATTTTAAATATGTTTCATTTGATTTTTCATCCTCTCTATATTTTCTCCAAGCTTTATTCTTAGCTCTTCTGCAACTAACCAAGGATCGAGATATCCATTTTGTTTCGCTGGGGTTGAACCTCTTGCATGGAACAAATTCTTCTTTCAGGTGCTCCAGAATTGTTTCAAACATATCCTGCTCCTCCTAAAACATTTATGCCAGTTGCAATATCTGTCCAGAAGACGTGCCTAGCTGCTTCTATCACCCTCTGGACATCTGTCCTTGAGTAGTCGTCAGTTAGTGGACACATTTGATCATCTGTCCTAGAGTAGTCGTCAGTTAGTGGACACATTTGATCATCTGTCATAGAGTAGTCGTCAGTTAGTGGACACATTTGATCATCTGTCCTAGAGTTGTCGTCAGTTAGTGTACACATTTGATCCTTTGTCCTAAAGTAGTCGTCAGTTAGTGGACACATTTGATCACCTGTCCTAGAATAGTCGTCAGTTAGGGGACACATTTGATCATCTGTCCTAAAGTACTGGTCAGTTAGTGGACACATTTGATCATCTGTCCTAGAGTAGTCGTCAGTTAGTGGATACATTTCATCATCTGTCCTAGAGTAGTCCTCAGTTAGTGGACACATTTGATCATCTTTCCTAGAGTAGTCGTCAGTTAGTGGACACATTTGATCATCTGTCATAGAGTAGTCGTCAGATAGTGGACATATTTGATCATGTGTCCTAGGGTAGTCGTCAGTTAGTGGACACATTTGATCCTTTGTCCTAGAGTAGTCGCCAGTTAGAGGACACATTTGATCATCTGTCATAGAGTAGTCCTAGAGTAGTCCTCAGTTAGTGGAGACATTTGATCATCTGTCCTAGAGTTGTCGTCAGTTAGTGGACACATTTGATCATCTGTCCTAGAGTAGTCGTCAGTTAGTGGACACATTTGATCATCTGTCCTAGAGTAGTCGTCAGTTAGTGGACACATTTGATCATCTGTCATAGAGTAGTCGTCAGTTAGTGGACACATTTGATCATCTATCCTAGAGTAGTCGTCAGCTAGTGGACATATTTGATCATCTGTCCAAGAGTAGTCGTCAGTTAGTGGACACATTTGATCCTTTGTCCTAGAGTAGTCGCCAGTTAGAGGACACATTTGATCATCTGTTCTAGATTAGTCGTCAGTTAGTGGACATATTTGATCATCTGTCCTAGAGTAGTCCTCAGTTAGTGGACACATTTGATCATCTGTCCTAGAGTAGTCGCCAGTTAGAGAATACATTTGATCATATGTCCTAGAGTAGTCGTCAGCTAGTGGAACATTTGATCATCTGTCCTAGAGTAGTCGTCAGTTAGTGGACACATTTGATCATCTGTCCTAGAGTAGTCGTCAGTAAGTGGACACATTTGATCATCTGTCCTAGTGTAGTCGTCAGATAGTGGACACATTTGATCATCTGTCATAGAGTAGTCGTCAGTTAGTGGACACATTTGATCATCTGTCATAGAGTAGTCGTCAGTTAGTGGACACATTTGATCATATGTCATAGCGACAAGATCTGAACGGACAATCTGATGGTCACTCGAGCCAGATTGCTCACTAACTGTAACATTTCGCAATCAAATCATTTTTTCTAGAAACTACAAGGTCAAGTGTTTTTCTGCCACTTGGACATTCCTCCACTTGTTGAAATGAACAATTGGCAGTTATGCATTTAACAAATGAATGGGATTCGATAAGTGCTTCCGCCATCTCCCATTTAATATCCGGAAGGATGAACTTCCCCATTTAATATCTCTGCACTTGATTGTTCCATTGCTGGAAACAGATCCTTATCGCCTTCATTTGCATACTCCTACCACAGTTTTGTCACGGTATCACGCCATACACTTTCAATTATGATTACATATGTTATATCTCATCCGACGGTTATAGTAACTGAGTTATTACAGCACGATAACATCTCCCCCCTCCCCCCCCCCACCCCCCTCCACCCACTCATGTCCGATCAGTATGTTTTGCCTGACCAGAAGTTAGTCTCCTCTCCCAAAAAGGTGTGATTTGCAGTGACATGTGTAGAGATTCCCCTACACTAGATTGACAGACCGCAAGTCTTACCGTCACATGCGGAAAACTTCCAAAAACAGCTTGGGAGATGACTCAGTTAAATTATCAGATAAATAATATGCCTCTCTTATATTATTTCTCTGCACATTAACCTTCTGTTTATATTTTCACATGTATCTTATTAGAATTTTGCTATTCGTCATATTTCTCTTATTAAAATGTTTTGCTGTTTTTGCATTTCCTTATTGCTGATGTGGCATTCATCCCATTTCTCTTTCTGAAATATTGCTACTTTCATAATCTCTTATTGAAATATTGCTACTTTCACATTCTCTTATTGAAATATTGCTACTTTCACATTCTCTTATTGAAATATTGCTACTTTCACATTCTCTTATTGAAATATTGCTACTTTCACATTCTCTTATTGAAATATTGCTACTTTCACATTCTCTTATTGAAATATTGCTACTTTCACATTCTCTTATTGAAATATTGCTACTTTCACATTCTCTTATTGAAATATTGCTACTTTCACACACTCTTATTGAAATATTGCTACTTTCATAATCTCTTATTGAAATATTGCTACTTTCACATTCTCTTATTGAAACGTTGTTATCTTTGCAATTCTCATCTTGTAATGTTGCTAATCTCCCATCTTTCTTATCTTTGTGTTGCAAATTCCACTTCTATCTTATTACGATGTTGCTATTCTCACATTTATCTTATTAGGGTTCTCACATCCATTTCTCTTTTAGTTAAATTAAGAGAAAAAGTAGTAAGTGTGGCGATCATGGTCGCCTTGACCTGTCCGGATGGTCAATGAGGACTCCAATACTACCTTCTCTAATTAACAGAGACTACAATTTCTAGTGCAGAGGAACTTAAAGAGATGGGGATACAGGGATGTTGAGGTGTGTGACTGAGGCCAACACTAGACACTTCTGATGATCTGTCCAAATCTTCTGGAAACATGAAAGGATTATATGCAATATGGATGACATGTTCAAGGGGAATGACAGGTCAGTCGGCCAGTTCACGTGGGTGAACATTGAAAACATTATAGCTGACTTGATGCGCAGGACAGGGAAAGTAAGTAGGTGGTACTCAGGACAGGGAAAGTAAGTAAGTAATGGTCAGGACAGGGAAAGTAAGTAGGTGGTACTCAGGACAGGGAAAGTAAGTAAGTGATGGTCAGGACAGGGACAGTAAGTAGGTGGTACTCAGGACAGGGAAAGTAAGTAAGTGATGGTCAGGACAGGGAAAGTAAGTAGGTGGTAATCAGGACAGGGAAAGTAAGTAAGTGATGGTCAGGACAGGGGAAGTAAGTAGGTGGTGCCCAGGACAGGGGAAGTAAGTAAGTGGTGCTCAGGAAGGGGAAGTAAGTAGGTGGTGCCTAGGACAGGGGAAGTAAGTCAGTGATGGTCAGGACAGGGGAAGTAAGTTAGTGATGCTCTAAGACAGGGCAAGTAAGTTAGTGATGCCCAAGACAGGGGAAGTAAGTAGGTGGTGCCCAGGACAGGGAAGATAAGTTGGTGGTGCCCAGGACAGGGGAAGTAAGTTGGTAGTGCCCAGGACAAGGGAAGTAAGTTAGTGATGCTCAAGACAGGGGAATTAAGTTAGTGATGGTCAGGATAGGGAAGTAAGTAACTGATGCCCAGGACAGGGAAAGTAAGTTAGTGATGGTCAGGATAGAGAAGTAAGTAAGTGATGCCCAGGACAGGGGATATAAGTTAGTGATGCTCAGAACAGGGGAAATAAATTAGTGGTCATCAGGATATGGGA
Source organism: Ariolimax columbianus (assembly GCA_036924085.1). Taxonomy (NCBI): domain Eukaryota; kingdom Metazoa; phylum Mollusca; class Gastropoda; order Stylommatophora; family Arionidae; genus Ariolimax; species Ariolimax columbianus. Next base: position 27,429,785 of record JAVGWX010000020.1, on the reverse strand, counting down.
AGTAAGTAAGTGATGGTCAGGACAGGAGAAGTAAGTAAGTGATGGTCAGGACAGGGGAAGTAAATTAGTGATGCTCAAGACATGGGAAGTCAGTGGTGCCCAGGACAGGAGAAGAAAGTTAGTGATGCTCAGGACAGAGGAATTAAGTTAGTATTGCTCAGGACAGGGAAAGTAAGTTAGTCAGCTCAAGACAGGATAAGTAAGTTAGCCAGCTGAGGATGGGGTAAGTAAATAATTTAACGAATGTTAGAGCGCTCGCTTGCCAAAGCTATGGTACTGGATTTAATCTCAGTTATCAACACGTTCAAGTCGACACAGCCGTAAATGGGTACCTGTCTAACTTTTTGAAAGAATAGACAACAAGCAAGAGAGTTAGCTAGCCCCACCAAATAAAATTCCATGTCCTATTGCCATCAATTCTTTATCACTTCATCCCTTACAGCAATTTCTTCTATGGATCTGCTTTTATCTGTTTTTATCAAATACTATCGACGTCATCCTCAACCTTTCTTTCTAGCTCAAACAGAATTGCGTGGCTTTACTTGAAGCTGCCTTTCAAACTTACTTTCAGGATGCCTGGACAAACCAAATTACGTGCAGTCGCAGTGGTTGTTTCTATAGCACCTTGCCTCACATAAAGAGGTTTCCAGGCTTATTCACAGCCTTCATTAGTCAGCTATTGCGACATACATAGAAGGATGTAACCCATAAAGACCCTGTGCGCGAGGAATAAGCGTCAAACCAGTCAATGATTATGCAGTGATGCACAATGTGCATACTCAGGCTTCCTGTTAGTAGTCAGCTGCTGTTGCTGCTTTTATGCTCCGTGTGGAATGAAGACGAGAGAAAAAGAAATGAATATGTTATGACACTGTCCTGTTCTTTCTTGAATAGATTTATCAGGCATTGCTGGCAGTTTCCTTCCTCGTTCAATCGTTCTTTTCCTAACGATTAGGTAACCCTTTCCAAATTAACCCCTTTACAACTGGGTCGACTAGAGCACCCCGATATCGTGAGCTGAACCCCGCACCGTTTCTGTGAATAGGTTGTGCTCTGACTATACACCACTCCGACATCCACTTTGTACATTAGAAACTTGAATGTATTGTTTATCTTTACATCTCGTGACTTCATTCACACGCGCGTGTCCGTGATGACGTTGTGGGTCAGGACATCCGGTACTGAAGTATCTTCATGCGGTAACCTTCAATCTTCAGTTACATTCATACAGCGCTTCTCAGCCTGTTTTGCAAGTCGAAACCCTTGAAAATATTATTCATGTCTCAGGGAACCCCTCAGTTCAGTTCATCCCGTGACCTCTTGAGATTGTTGGGGCACCTCTACTGACACCTCCACAACCCTACGTCATCTTTCTCTGTCTGCAGTTGCTTAATGTACCTCCTCGAGTCGTAGGTTAGTCCATTCATGGATCTTGTCTTCCCATCGTTTACTCAGTTGTCTCCGCCTTCGCTTGCCCTGCCCTGTGCTCTGTAGTATGGTATTTGCAAGTCCATTGGACCTCTTGATGTGGCCATACCAAGTCAGCTTTCTCCTTTTGATCGTTGTGGGGAGGTCGTGGTACAGTCCACTTGTATTCTCGATTCTACGTCGTACTTCATCATTTGTGATACGGTCTTTGTAGGTGACATTTAAGAGTCTTATAAAACATCTCATCTCCAGGGCCTGGATCCTTCTCTGGAGGTTTGCTGAAATAGTCCATGTTTTGCAGGCGTAGAGGAGCATCGAAAGAACCAGTGAGCGCATTAGTCTGACCTTTATGTCCAGAGAGTCGTTTATCTTTCCATATATGTTTCAATCGTGCAAGCGCTGTTGTTGTTTGTGATATTCTGGCCAGGACCTCTGGTTTTGATACATCATCACTGATTGTTGAGCCCATCTATTTTAAACGGCTCACTGTTATATATTTTTATTAATATCTTTCTTTCTCTGTTATAAACTTCAAGATGATTAGAAAATCATATTTTTTTCCGATAACTGATTTAAGTAGGTAGCAGCCGCTTTCAATCATGACTTACTACAGGACGATATCACTTGAAGTGGTAAATCATAAATTTGTACTTAGCTTTTCTTGTTTTCTTTCTCTTTGTGTAGTTGTCTTTTCACTTCTCTGTGTTGTCTTTTCACTTCTCTGCGTTACAAGGGCTTCTCTTCACCAAATGTGAGCTCGCCATTCAGGGTACATACCCACATCGATCGCTCCGTAGCGTCGTCTTCCCAGGATGTCAGACCCATTTCCAGGGCCTTCATTTGAAGCTTACACACATTTTTGAACCTCAACTGTGGTCGATCGATTGTTTTCTTGCCATCCGCCAACTGTCCGTAGAGGATATATTTGGTGAACCGACCATCTTCCATGCGACGAACATGACCAAGTCATCGTAGTCTACGCAGCCTAAGGAGAGTGCACATGCTTGGGGTACCGGTTCGAGAGGGCCCCTCAGCATTTGTAACTCTGTCCCTCCATGTAATAACAAGAACTGATCGCAGGCGTCGTTGATGGAATATGGAAGCCTGTGTTTATGTTTGGCATAGGTTTCCCAAGCCTTGGTACCATATAGGAGTGTCCTTATGACACTTACGTTCTACGTCGACGCTTTGGTGTTAGCTATCAACTTCTGGTTTTCCCAAAACACGTGTTGTAAGGCTAGTTGAAGTGACAAAAAAATTGCTCGTTTCTCAAGTTTATTAACAATATATATCAAAATTAAATTAAAACAAACTGCTCGTCCAAGAGACCTAAAATTAACCTCATGTCTGTTTAACAGACAAACAAATTGACATAAATAACCAATTTCGTATATAATACATAGAAAGGGGACGAAAACAGATGTTGTTCTTGGTGAATGCCCACAGTTAGGACGTTTACTCTTTCGTACGCTCTGAAATGATCGCTAAGTAACGGGTTGTAGTAGCTTTCCTCACATCCTGAGCGTGCTGATGAAGGTGGACCACGGTCCTCTATGCGATTAAACTTTGCTTGGCTTCATCTGTGACGCTCACTACTACTGGGATCGCGTCAAACCAGATCTCGTCAGCCAGATCTCGTGAGCTAGACTGCCTTGAAAAGAATCATGTTTCCAAGGAACGTTAACTCGGAAGGGAGATAGTGGTCTTGGTCAGTATGTTGGGCCTGACCGGACTAGCGTCTCAGTTCATTACCTACAAGAATTGTACGGGGAAGAAGACTTTCGTCTGGTCAGGCACATCATATTGGTCAGAATTGTTAGTCAGGGTCAGGCACAACATACCAGTCAGACATGTTAGTCAGGGTCGGGCACAACATACTGATCAGACATGTTAGTCAGGGTCGGGCACAACATACTGATCAGACATGTTAGTCAGGGTCAGGCACAACATACCAGTCCGACATGTTAGTCAGGGTCAGGCACAACATACCAGTCAGACATGTTAGTCAGGGTCAGGCACAACATACTGATCAGACATGTTAGTCAGGGTCAGGCAAAATATACTGGCCAAGACCCTCACCTCGGCTTCCTAGTAGTCCTCCCTGGAAACGGGCTGTTTTCATGCCAGCCTGGCTAACGAGGTGATGGATCGATGTGATCCCGGTAGTAGTGAGTGACACGCAGATGAAGCCAAGCATAGCACAACCACCTTGAGGACCCCGGTGCACATTCATCAACACGGTCAGGATGGGAGGAAAGCAGCCGCAACCTGCCACTTAACGTCCTTTTCAGGGCGCACAAAAGAGTAACCTAGTCATTGTGGGCATTCGCAAACAACAACAACAACCATAGTTGTCCATGCTGGCATTATTGTGGGACTTTCCGTTTTCTGTGCAGTCATGTTTGTTACCAATTAACTTGCTTCTTTAACCTTTTCACTGCTACCGAATTAATTGACAAAACTGCGCTCTTGTTCATTTTGAGATTGCAATAGTATGACAGAATAATCAGCACTTGTATTGTTCAAATGACCGTTGTTTGTCGTGAAGTGTATTTTCAATTTTGCTGGAACCATTGTTGCAAGTAACAGTTCTGTGCACCAGCCGAGGAACAGTGGAATAGGGCAACCTAAATCACCAGTCCTTGCAAAGCCCATTGATAAGCAACTTTCATGGCAGCCTGGCTAACTAGGTGGGGGATCGACGTGATCCGTGAAGTAGTGAGCGACTCGCAGATGAAACTAAGGAAACATCGGTCCTCCTTCATCAGCGAACAAAAGAGTAATCTGACGAAAAGAGTTATTTGACAATAACTACTTAACTTCTTTACACTGGTTTAGAAGTTTCTTCAAAGTCTGTATACAACCAGTTTCTTCTAATCAACATTTTTCTTTACCACTCCAATTCAAATCATCCTATAACTTAAAACTTAACGTCTCTATACTGGTTTAGACGACCCTGCAGAATCTGTATACAACCAGTTACATTTACATCACCTTGCTCTGAAAGCTATGTGCATCCAATTTATTCTTAAATGCATTAACTGTCCTGCCTCCACTACCTCTCCTGGCAATGCATTCCAAGCAGTCCCCACTCTCTGACTAATATCCTCATATCTAATCTGGACCTCTCTTTAGTCAGCTTGTAGCTATGCCCTCTTGTTATTGTGGGTGGCTGTATTAAAAAAAAAACTTGTTATAGTCTAATTTATCCATTCCTCTGATCATCTTATAAACCTGTATTAAGTCATCACGAATTCTTCTCTCTTATAGGCACTTTAGAGTCTTTCCTCATAACTGTAATTCTGGAATCCCACTATCATCTTTGTCGCTCTTTTTTGTATTCTTTCCGGCATGTTTATATCCTCTCTATGATAAGTACACAGTACTCCAATGTAGGTCTAACTAATGCTTTATACAGTTTGACTATCACTTCCTTGCTTCTATGTTTAATATTTCTTTTTATCATACCTAACATTGCCTATAGTCAGTAATGACTGAAAGGGACTACTCAAGGACAGCATTAGACAGTAGGCTTTGGGCTACTACTTGATCTTAAAATAACTATGTGCATCCAATCAATTCCTTATGCATTAACTGACCCTGACCTGCTATTTTCTGTGGTAATGTATTTCAAGCATTTTCAAATCTCTGTCTAAAAGCATATTTCCTAATATCTAATCTGAACCTGTCGTTATTTAATTTGTAGCTGTTCGTAAAGACGAACCGTTTAAATGCCAGTTTTGTGCACTAGTGCAGCAGCAACATTTGTCCGGAAATTGCAATTATTCATCAGTAGGCTTTTCAGAAATGTCCGGATACTTCTACAAAAATCGCCATTTTGCACAGTCAGACATTGTTTGTAAAATAAAACACTTGCACAAATTTTTAAAACAATAAATAAAGGCAAACAGACGAAATAACTTTAGGAGAGATTGAGGGATAACAAAGAGAGAGAGAGAGAGAGAGAGAGAGAGAGAGAGAGAGAGGGATACATACACTGATACACTAACAATAATAATCATATAAATACTTACATTTACAAAATTGATTTAGCCACGTCATTAATCGTTATGTAGCAAGTCTTTTCTTTTTTTTATTTCTAATTTTTTTTTAAATATATTTTTTCCAATAAATTAAACTAAGAAACGGACCTGGCTAGGACATACGCTGAGGAAGGCACAGTCTAACATAGTCAGACAGACTCTTACATGGAATCATGGAGAATACGTGGAGAAGAGAATGTGAGAGGGAGCTAAAATGAGATAATGACACCTGGAGAGAGGCATAAAAAGCAGCCCAGGACTGTGTACTCTGGCGGGATGTCGTCGATGGCCTTTGCACCAAGAGGAGCGACGGGCTTTCATTGATAGATTGATTGATTGATTGAGCAAGTCTTTTGCAGAACGTCACTCTAATGATAGCCGATCTGTAAGACGTTCGATCTCTGGCCAGGTCTCCGCCTCTGTAATGCCCCTTGTCCCTCTTCTCCTTGGTCCGCCTCTGTCTTTTTTTGCCAGGTACCATGCTCTCCAGTATCGTTCTCTCAAGGCCATTGCAATGTTTGCTGTGGCTAAAGTATGTTAATCTCCTATACATAATGTTGTTTATTATTCAGTTTTATTATTCCTGTTTATCTGTTTTACTATCCATTTTATTTTGAGCACCCTCTGTCATAATCTCTTGAGTCGTGTGTGGGTCAGAGTCCTCTCTCCGGTCGTGTAGGCGTGTGTGGGTCAGAGTCCTCTCTCGTCGTGTAGGCGTGCGTGGGTCAGAGTCCTCTCTCCGGTCGTGTAGGCGTGTGTGGGTCAGAGTCCTCTCTCCAGTCGTGTAGGCGTGTGTGGGTCAGTCCTCTCTCCGGTCGTGTAGGCGTGTGTGGGTCAGAGTCCTCTCTCCGGTCGTGTAGGCGTGTGTGAGTCAGAGTCCTCTCTCCAGTCGTGTAGGCGTGTGTGGGTCAGTCCTCTCTCCGGTCGTGTAGGCGTGTGTGGGTCAGCGTCCTCTCTCCGGTCGTGTAGGCGTGTGTGGGTCAGAGTCCTCTCTCCGGTCATGTAGTCGTGTCACAGTGACCAGTGATCGGTCGGATTGTCCATGTCCACCGAAATCGCCTCAGCGTGTTATGCTGACGCTGTCGGTGTATGGGCTGTAGGTTCTGGGGTTGGTATTGTCCATCGCTTTGCTGATCGGCGGGCCCAGCTTGGGCAGTGTCATTGGTTTCACAAATTTTGTCTGGCTATTGAACCGCTCCCTCTGCAATAAAAAAAACCCATGTACACGAGGTAAGAGACAGTACCATAGCAACACCTGGACCGGTCTGTGTACAGATGAATCGGACTCGGAGAGCGGATAAAAAGACTGCAGTTTAATCCACATCGCACACTGCAACGGCGACATCGAAAATCACTCCCTACCAACAGGAGAGACTTGTACTAACTTCAAAGATGAAGCAAAAGCTGTTCCTGCAGCAATGGGGATTCTATCAGCCAAAACACAAGGGAAACGGTCATTCTAACAAGTCCCAAACAAGACAGTCTCTCCCACGAAAAAAAATACTACATCTGGTTGCTGTCCCGCACAATATATTTAGTCCTACAGTGGCTTTTGGTCCACTGTGGGATCCTTGGAAATGAGAAAGCAGATGAGCTCGCAAAAGCCAAAAGTGGTGACACACAGACTCGCCATCCACAGAGCTATAAGGAAGCAAAGCCACTCATCAAACGATTTATGGCGACGGAATGGAGTAAACAGCACAAAGAATATAAGTCAGAAAATTACAGCATAATCAAATTTGGCAGAGATGGACAGACAAAGATCTTCAGACTCAGAACAAGGCATTGCAAACTCAAAGGCCCATCTCCACATAGTTGCTCTTGAATACACCGTCACGTGCAATTGTGGAGCATCCAAACAAACACTAAAATATATCATGCAGGTCCGGCCTACTTGTACAGACCATAGAAAGGCAGTCTGGCCTGGGGGAGCGACCATGCTGGAAAAGTTGTGGTCACCGGTGAAGACCTGAAACGCACAGTCTCCTTCGGGAAACTCACCGGGCTGGAAGCATAGCATCAGTTGATCGAAGATGAAGATGGACAAGAAGAAGAAAAAAAGAAGAAGAAGAAGAAGACGAAGAAGAAGAAGAAGAAGAAGAAGTATCAAGCAAATAATTCTTGTGTGAGTTGGTATTTATTAAGATAATGTAAAGCGTAATGCTAACAATGAAATATACCAGCTATTTCTAAAGGCAATTCATGCTCTTTTTGTGTCACTTTTATATTTATTCCTTTTGAGGCAAGGGTTGTAGGGTTGTATTTGATTTTGTTTGCTTACAATAAAAACAATAATGTAGAAAATGCATATTAAACCTAGTTCTGTATGTGTGTTCTTATTTAAGTTGAAAGGTCAGACTATTTATAGTTGCCTTTGTGTGTGTATGTGTATGTGTGTGTGTGTGTGCGCGTGCGTGCGTTCTTGCTTGCTTGAATTCCACTCTTGCGACTTGTTTCACGACACATTCCACGGTCAGACCAGCATTAAACGTGCTTGCATCTTGTGTTACAGCTTCTGCCACAATTTTTTTTTTTTCCCATTTGAGTTGGTTGCTGTAATTTAACCCCCGAACCTGGAAAACGGGCGGGCTCTGTAAGCCTGACCTCTCTCTTGATGATGTGTTATGTATGGTTGAACCTGCCATGATCACAACACTCCGGTCGACATAGTTCATTGAATCATCAAGGCATAAAATCTGTACAACCACGTAAAGGTAGATCGCTATCCACGAGACGTGTTCAAATGATACCGGGCCAAACTGCAACAAGTTGAACATGCATACGATGCGCAGGATGACGTCAATTCTGGAGTAAACAGCACATACCAATCGTCAAGTTTGCAAAATTTCATTATCCTCCAACTCATAGTTTCCTGAATAGACCGTTGAAAACAGGGCGGGCGTGATACGGAATCCGTCCCGAGTTGATCAGCGAGCGGTGGTTCGGTTTCTAACAGCTGAAGGATGTCGACCAGTTGATCAGCGAGCGGTGATTCGGTTTCTAACAGCTGAAAAATGTCGACCAGTTGACATTCATCGTAGAATGCAGGCAGTGTATGGTGACAAATGAGGTGATATAAATATTGACGCTTTCCAGAGACACTTTCAAGAAGTCTCTCCAGTGTTTCTTCTGCCCCACTTGAGCGAATCTGTCTGTTGTGAGCTCACCATATCACAGCTGCTTGGTGATGCATTCATCTGACACGTCCTGTACATCGTATCTCAGCAGTTTGCATAAGTGTATGAATCCTCAACATGGCAGCGCATGAGCTGCAGCGGTCAGCGACCCATAGCTGACTGCTAGCGTCAGGGCCAGCGATCCATGCTGACTGCTAGCGTTAGGTCCAGCGACCCATAGCTGACTGCTAGCGTCAGGGCCAGCGATCCATGCTGACTGCTAGCGTCAGGGCCAGCGACCCATAGCTGACTGCTAGCGTCAGGGCCAGTGATCCATGCTGATTGCTAGCGTCAGGGCCAGTGAACCAGAGCTGCCAAGACCCTTCTACACCTCCACGTGTTGATTCTGAATAACAGGATGCAGCCGGGCAGACTGGCTAAGGATAAGGTATCGAAGAGGGAATGCTAACCCGGTACTTAAAAATGATTGCTGAAGTCGGATGTGTTGGAACGAAAGGTGCAAATATCGCAGTCAATCTGTAAACTACGACACAACGCATTCCGTTGTATGGACTACATTCTGCTACTTAAGCCCTTTTCAGGGTTTGTTAGCAGGGGATTGAGAACGAACGAAGCCAAGCCAATCCTCAACATGTTAGTATTGCTAAGGATTTCAGAGTTAGGCCCTGTGTCCTACCACCTGATCCTGAACAGCCGACGCACAAGTGAAACAAAAATTATTGAAAATTAGTTGAACTCCGGAGAGACGATGGAAACGGTCCATGTTGTTATGTTTCCTGCTGGAAGAACGTTCGGATTGTCTCTGGATGAAAATGTATTTATTTCGTTTCTGTTCTGGTATTCATATTTTAACATTGCCTAAAATTAACTATAATTATTTCCCTTTGATTTCTTACTGCTCGATCTGCTTTCAGAAGTTGGTCACAAAAACAAAATAAAACGTGTTGAGGAGAGTTCTTGGTGTTTTTTATTGTTTTTTATGAAAGGTAGGCGTGATCCATCGAGATATATGCCACTTAAAAGACTGTTTACTGAACAGCAAGTTCGAGAAATAGTTGATGCTGAAGAATCAGATCGTGATTTAAATTTGTCTGATTCTGTTGAATCTATGTGCCTAACTGTAGTGTAGCTGTGGTAATGAAAGCGGCCAGTCAAAACAAAAAAGTCAAGTCAACGAAGACAACATAATGTAGCGTTCAAATTCAATATGTGGTGAGTGTGAGCTTTGAAGAATTATATTATTAATTAACACTTTCGGCATGAGAAACATTTACCAAAGGAATATATGGATATCAATTGTAGATATAAACATTTGAAGTTCTTAGTTCTTTAACTTAGTCGACCTGTGCTTCTACAGTGGCAGATGCCCCTGGACATTCCCCAGCTCTGGCGTGAGCTGGATGTAGCCGGGAGAAGGATTTCCTGCTTAGCTGGCTAATCTCGAGCAGCCTATTACTCCACTGCGTTTTTGGAGTACTCTTGGCATCTGTATACACACATCACTTAGCCTGGAATACAATTTCGGTGAGTCGTTTTTATTTCTTGTTCTTTTCTTTACTAATTCTTTGCCTCATACATATATAATCATACAATATATTGTCCTACTAACAATGGTTTTTGTTGTGCAATCATTTCCCAATAGTTTGATATATTATCATAGGTTCTATTTTTATTTTTATTATAACAGTTTAACATTGTGAAGTTGTTGACATCTTGGGGGTTTAAAATACAAAGGGAGATGATTTCGTCCGAACGAGGAAAATAATACCGGAGTTAAAGAGTTAATTATATCCACACAAAAACAACGACAAAAAACTGTCATACGACATTTTTTCCATTGCTAGGGTAGTCGAGGGGTTTTGAAGGCTGAGGACTACAGACCGTTTCGCCACTGCTGTCGCCACGTCGTGTGCTGGCTATGTTTGTTTATTTCACCCCCAACAGAAAAACAACATATGCCATACCGGGAACTCGAACCGCTGCCCTCCTTGTCGGCAGACAGGCCTCAAAACCATTCGTCCAAGCACTCCTCCCACCCCTCCGTTAAAAAACAAAATTAATCTCAGCAACAGCTGATAAATATATCAGTATCAAACTAGGCCTCAGTTCATACCGCGAGAGAGCAGAATTTCTTCATGTGAAGTGAAGGGTCTGAGAAAGGTCTTCGAGTTACCAGGACAGAGAATACGGCACGATGGCATTCGCTATAAGGTCGGCACTACGTCCATGCACAAAATACTTTAGTTTGGTCATCTCATAAGAATGCATCATCATCAACTTCCACTGTTTGAAGATCTGACTATAGGACAAGAGGGCAGCCGGGAGACAGGTAGATAGATGACAGGAGAGTAATTGTGCAGCGACACGGGGTCATATTGACCGACGCAACGCACTTGGCGCAGGACAGACGACATAAGCTCTCCACGGCGTAAGTGGAAAGAAAACTAACTTACGATTCG
>JAVGWX010000020.1:27343718-27411218 GCA_036924085.1 Ariolimax columbianus | reverse complement strand
GAACCCTCCCCCCTCCCTCTTCCCCCCCCCCCCCTCCCCCGTTTCCTAGTTCAGGATTAGGAAGAAGACGAACAGGAAGTTTATTTGTCTATGCATGCAGTTTCAGTTGGACTGACAGCTGATGAACCACTCTGAATGCTTATCACCTGGCACAACTAACAGGTAAGTGTGCGTACCATGTCCTCCCGGAGGTGTCCCGACCAAACAGGAAGAGATAATCACCCTTGAATTGATACAGCCTAGTGCCATACTCTAAACAATTAACAATAATACATATACGAGGCGTGTTCAAATGAAACCGGACCCAGTGGCTTTATGATAAACATTTGAAAGTTACATCATCTGGAATGATAGAATTAAATATAGCAATTGATATGAAGCAAACATGCCACAGGGTTAGTTAGAAAAAGTCACCATAGGCATTCAGACACGCCTGCCACTGCTTGGGTAGACGGCGCAAGCCGTCCGAAAAAAATGACTTTGGTTGTTCTTTGAATCACTTGGTCAACAAGGCCATGATGTCTGCATCAGAGTCAAATCTTTGTTTCTTTCAGAAATTTCGTTAAGGGTCCGAACAAATGGAAGTCATAAGGGGACATATCGGAGCTATAGGATGGGTGTGGCAGTACTTTCCACCTTTTCTGTGCTAACGCTTTCTGAGCAATGTTCGCGACATGTGGACGCGCATTGTCGTGCAACAAAATCACATGCCGGATCATTTATTCTTGATTGCTGTATGCAGCTTGTCTAGTGTGTCGTTGTAGTGGATGGCATTGATGTTCACCCCAAGCTCTTTAAAGTCTACCAACAAAAGTCCTTCATGGTAAAAAACGCTGTCAGCCTAACCTTACCAGCGGGAATGTGGGACTTGAATTGTGTAGGGGACAAAACAGATCCAAATGGATACAGGCCCATCAGCCTACTGGGCTGTATCGGCAAGCTGATGGAACGTATGATAAACACCAGACTGATGTGGCATCTGGAAGAAAAACGAATACTAATTCCACAGCAAGCCGGCTTTAGACATCACAGATCCACTGAGGACCAGGTCATCCTCATAGCCCAGGAAATAGAAGATGCCTACCAGGCACAGAAACACACAGTAGCTTTTTGGGTGGATCTGGAAAAGGCATTTGACAAAGTCTGGAAAGACGGACTTAGAGTCAAGCTAAGAAGAAGTGATGTTTGTGGGAAAATGTACAAGTGGATCAACCACTACCTCAAACAAAGAACGGCCTGAGTCCAAGTACAAGGGCAGAGGAGCAAAAAGGTGACACTCGAGCAGGGAGTACCCCAAGGGGGAGTACTGTCACCCACACTCTTCCTGGTATATATAAACGACATTACAGAGAATATACCAAGGAGAGTCCATAGCTCAATGTTTGCAGACGATCTGGCTATGTGGACCTCTGAAAAGAATCTCACCATAGCAGGAAATCGGATGCAGCAGGCCCTAACATCGCTGGAAGAGTGGGCGAACTCATGGCTGGTCAAAATAAACGAGCAGAAAACCACATGCACAATATTCTCGCTTTCAATAAAACCCCAAAATACCAAATTAAGTTTAAATGGCAAATTCCTGCAGCCAAACGACAACCCAACCTATCTGGGAGTCACATTTGATCGGCGCATGACATGGAAAAGTCAGATCGAGAGAAACCGAATGAGAGCCAGAGAAAGAATGGCAATCATGAGGAAACTTGCTGGCACAAGCTGGGGAGCAGACGAAGGCATACTAAAGAAACTGTACACTGGAAGAGTGAGACCAGTTCTCGAGTATGGCATTGCGGCATGGACAACAGCAGCGAAGGCGAACTTCGATAAAGTTAGCAAACTTCAAAACCAAGCCATGAGAGTTATAACAGGAGGCATGAAGGCAACGCCAATTGTAGAACTTGAAAAGATTACAAAACTGCAATCCATGACCGATAGAAGAGACTGCAGAGCCCAGCTGCAGTCAGAGAAACTCCGAAGACTGACTGACCATCCAATGCACCAGAGACTAAACAATTTGGGAAATGGGAAACTAAAGCGGAGAAACTTTGCAGAAATAGCCAAAGCAAAGATGCACGAAGATCCCATAAACGCACTAACAACACCAAAACCCATCACTACTGTACGAAAACCTACCTGGAGGCAGGATATATTTCCAGAGGTGGTAGAAAATATACCAGGTATTGGAAACAAAAACTGCCAGACTGAAAAAGAAAGGAGAGATACTACCCTAAGCTTTATATCGAAAAGCTACCCAAGCATGGGCTGGACCCATGCATACACCGACGGTTCTGAAACAAACACTACACAGAACGGAGGGGCAGGAGCATTCCTGAACCTACCAAATGGCAGACAAGTAACACTATCATTCGCTACTGGTAAGTACACAAGCAATTTCAGAGCGGAGGCAGAGGCACTGAGGGCGGCAGTGGAAGAAATGGTGACACACAAAGAAAATGAAAGCCATATAGTCCTGCTTACAGATGCTCTCGCCGTAGTCACAGCGCTAAAAAGCCAGAAAAACACTGAGCTTAATGACTTAAGAGCAGCACTCTGCAAACTGTGCCAGCAGTCCGCACCAAAAAGGGTAGTGGTACAGTGGGTCCTATCACACTGCAACATCCAAGGCAACGAGGAGGCAGACAGACTGGCAAAAGAAGGTGCAAGACTACCACAAATAGATACTAGTATGACGTACGAAGAGTCAAAACGGCTTATCAAAGCCAGATACATGACCAAATGGGAAACCGAACATACTGGTTACACCAAAAACGATGCCTATTACCAGTTGAACCGAAGAGAGCAGGTCGTTGTCTTCAGACTTCGCACTGGCCACAATAGACTGAGGTACCACCTATTCAACAAATTGAAGATAGGTGGTACCGACGAATGCCCGTGCGGTACCGGTAAAATGACCGCTGAACATCTGCTGCAGAACTGCCCGACATACGAGGATCAGAGAGAGCAGATGTGGCCATCACCAGTGGAACTGCAAGACAAGCTCTATGGCAGCGGCGACAGCCTCAGGATGAGGACGCTTTTTTCGAAAAAATAATGGTTACTGTCTGACTGCGTACGAAGAAGAAGAAGAAGAAGAAGGATTGTGTAGGTTTCGGTGATCCGGGATGTTTCCATTGCATGCTAGCAGTTTTGCTACTCGACTCAACGTGGTGGCACCGCGATTCATCAACTACCACTATACGCAAAACGAACGAATCACCCTCCTCTTTGTATCGCAGCAGGTGGTTCAAACTCCATCCCATGCGTTCTTCCTCATGGTGGTTGGTTAGCAACAGAGGTACCCATTGGGACATCTTCCGGTACCAGTGTCTTGCTAATCACCATTTGAACTGTAACGTACGAAATCATTTGAAACATTTTGTTATCAATAGTTAATTTAATCCTTTTTTAAAATCTTTCATCATCATCATGTAGCATGTCCTTTGTAAAACATCGCTCTCATCACAGCCAGCCGATATGAATCCTCGGTCTACAGTCGATCTTTCCACCTGCTCCATGTTCATGTTTAGAGTATCCTTGATATCTTGTATCCACCTTCGCCTTGGTTGACACCTGCGTCACCTTCCAGGTACCATGTCCTCAAAGACCGTTCCTTGCAGTCTGTCATTGTTTATGAGCCAGTTTTCTTCAACATTCAGGTCTTCTGGGATGGTTTTATTTGTCACTTTCTTTATCCAAGGAATTTTTAGGATTCTTCTGTAACACTTTGTTTCCAATGCTCCAATTTTCTTCCGTGCTGCGTGTGTCATAGCCCATGTCTCGTACCCGTACATTGCCACAGGGAATATGTATGTTATAAGGATCTTCAGTTTTAGTTGCTTGTTAGTTTTATGCCATAAATTGTGCATGTTGTTTAGCTTCTGCATTGCCATGGCCAAACGTCTTCTAATTTCTTTTAAGCAGTCTCTGTCGTTGGATAACGTATAGCCACTGTATTCAAAATGTGTGACATTTTCGATTTCTCCATTATTAATAGCAATCTGGGGTTGTAGTCCTGTTTTGTCAGTGGACATTATCTTAGTTTCACTGTGCTTCTGAACGGACATAATCAGTCGTTCCAGGCCCTTGGCGCTGTTTGACAGCATGCCTGTGTCATCTGCATATCTTAGATCTGGAATCTCCTTCGCTCCTTTTGTGAATGGATCAACATTCCCGTAGCTGTCATCTTTTTTTTACCTTTCGCATGCCGTTTTCTGCAAGATGTTAAATAAGTTGAAAGTAAGGAACCTTGTCTGACTTGCCCAAACCAATATGTTGTACCTTCATTGGTTCTAACGGCGGCTTGTTGTCCAGTGTAGAGTGTTTCTGTTAAATGTACCAGGTGTGTTGCAAAACCCATGTCCTTTATTATTTGCCACAGTTACTGATGTTGTACACAGTCGAATGCTTTGGTGTAATCTATGAAGCCCGTATAGAGTTTAAATTGTACTCTCTGAACTTCTTGAAGATGTGTCTCATATTGAAGATGTGAACTTGTGTGCCCCTTCCTTGTCTGAAACCTGCCTGCGTTTCGTGTATTCCATACGCTAACATTTTCCCACTCTCTTCATCATTATACGTAATAAGATCTTGCTGGCATGGCTTATCAGGGCAATAGTGTGGTAGTTGGTGCATCATTTTAGATTTCCTGTCTTTGGTATGTGGATATATACTGGTCTTCTCAATGCTGTGGGCCATTCTGAACTGCACCAGATCTTCTTACATAATGTATGGTACATGTGGATTATGTGTGGTACACGGGGATGATGTGTGGTACATGCGGATGATGTGTGGTACATGCGGATGCATACATCTCCTCCTGCCTGTATTAGTCCAGTTCGTATATCGTCACAGCCTGGTGACTTCCCTTGTTTCATTGCCCTTATTGCCGCTCGAACCTCGTCCAATGTGAGTTCTGGCTCTCTCCCTTCATCACTTGTAATTAAATCTGCATTCTTTGTGGTTTATTCATACATCTCGCTACAGTGCTCCTTCCATCTGTTCAAGTATATCTTTGCTCTGTCATAACATTGCCATTTTTGTCGCTGATTGCTTGTAGTGGAGGCTTGAATTCTCCCGTCAGTGTTCTAATTTCCCTGAATCATGTTATCTCCTCCCTTGTTGTTGAAGATCTTCTATTTTGTTGCACGTATTTTGACTCTTTATTTTATAAAATTAAATAGTATTTAGCTCTACACTTTTGTTACTGTTTATTCGTGCGGCTGTGCGCTGTACACATAGACCAACCGTAGTATACGCCCCTGAAAATATAAATATTTAAATGTGTAGATCTATGGACCTGTGCACCATTGTATGCTTTCTTCGCCTGCCTGGTTAAAAAAAAAAACACAGCGTTTTGTGCGTCTTAGGAGTTGATACACTCTCAATGCAGGATATAGTTAATCATTTAAATATTGGTTGGAATGAAGGTTTGGTTCAGAGTTATCGTGTGCGCGCCTTCCTAGGTAGGTGTGAGGCCTTGTTAGGTAGGTGTAAGTCCTTGTTAGGTAGGTGTAAGTCCTTGTTAGGTAGGTGTGAGGCCGTGTTATGTAGGTGTGCGACCGTGTTATGTAAGTGTGCGGCCTTGTTAGGTAGGTGTGAGGCCTTGTTAGGTAGGTCCAGATTAGATATTTGGAAATATTCTTTTAGTCAGAGAGTGGTGTCTGCTTGGAATGCATTGCCAGGGGAGGTAGTGGAGGCAGGGACAGTAAATGCATTTAAGAATAAACTGGATGCGCATAGCTTTTAGAGCAAGTCATGTAAATGTAACTGGTTGTATACAGACTCTCAAAACGGCTTATTAAAGCCAGATACATGACCAAATGGGAAACTGAACATACCGGCTACACCAAAAACGATGCCTATAACCAGTTGAACAGAAGAGAGCAGGTCGTTGTCTTCAGACTTCGCACTTGCCACAATAGACTGAGGTACCACCTATTCAACAAATTGAAGATAGGGAGCACCGACGAATGCCCGTGTGGTACCGGGAAAATGACCGCTGAGCATCTGCTGCAGAACTGCCCGACATACGAGGATCAGAGAGAGCAGATGTGGCCATCACCAGTGGCAACACAAGACAAGCTTTATGGCAGTGTCGACAGCCTCAGGATGACCGCCGCTTTTTTCGAAAAAATAATGGTCACTGTCTGACTGCGTACGATGAAGAAGAAGAAGAAGTATACAGACTCTGTAGGGTCTTCTAAACCAGTATAAAGACGTAGAGTTAAGTTAAGTTAAGGTGTGCGGCCTTGTTAGGTAGGTGTGCGGCCTTGTTAGGTAGGTGTGAGGCCTTGTTAGGTAGGTGTGAGGCCTTGTCAGGTAGGTATGAGGCCTTGTTAGGTAGGTGTGAGGCCTTGTTAGGTAGGTGTGAGGCCTTGTTAGGTAGGCGTGAGGCCTTGTTAGGTAGGTGTGAGGCCTTGTCAGGTAGGCGTGAGGCCTTGTCAGGTAGGTGTGAGGCCTTGTCAGGTAGGTGTGAGGCTTTGTTAGGTAGGTGTGAGGCCTTGTCAGGTAGATGTGAGGCCTTGTTAGGTAGGTGTTCATGTTTATTTTAATGACATAATAATATAGCCAGCTTTGACGTTTAGCAATAGATGTACTATGAACAGGTAGGACTGTTATTTGAAAGTGAGGGACCAGTAAAGGTGGTAGATAATTTTACATGTGTGTTGTTGTTATTTTAGTTGATGTTGTAAAGTAAAGTATCCCATAGCATTACTGCCGTGGGGGTGGGAGGTGTTAGCGATCTCACATTTCAAAGGCTCGCCTATATGAGGGCGGTAGCCATCTCCTCTCCCTCGCCGCTTTTACTTCCCGGACTGAACCGGTACCCATTTAAGGCTGGGTCGACCCGGGAGCCATTGCGGTCTGAAAAAAACATTACCACCTCAACTGGGGAATGAACCCAGGACCACTCAGATGCGAAGCCAGCGCGCTAACCACTACGTTGCTGTTAATGTTGATGTTGTTGCTGATGTTGCTGAGGCTGTTTTTATTATTTTTTATTGTTGTTGTTGTTGTTGATGATGTTGTCGTTATCGTTGTTATTGTTGTCGTCCTTCTTGTAGTTGTTGATGTTGATGTAGTTACTGTTGTTCCTGTTGTTGATGTTGTTATTTGCTGTTTTTATTTGTTGTTTTTTTCGCAGTTATTGTTTCTTATGTTCAAATTGTTGTTGTTGTAGTCTTTATTGCTGTTGCGTCTGCTGTTCTTGTTGATGTTATTATTACTGATGTTGTTGTTGCTTTTGTTATTATTGTTGGCGTTATTGTTGTTGTTTTTGCTGTTGATGTTGTTGTTATTGCTCTTGGTGTTATTGTTCTTGTTGTTGTTCTTGTTGTTGTTGGTATTGTTGTTGTTGGTATTGTTGTTATTAGTGTTGTTGTTATTGTTGTAGTTATTGTTATTGTTAAATTGCTCTTGTTGTTGTTGTTATTGTTCTTGTTGTTGTTGGTATTGTTCTTGTTGAATGCCCACAATAAGTAAGGTCACTCTATTGTGCTGGGAATGGCGTCGCTTGCCGGATTGCAGTAGCTTTCCTCACATCCCGAGACTGCTGTTGACGCTGAACTGGGTCATCCAGGGCGTTGTGCTATGCTTGGCTTTATCTGCGTGTCACTCACTAGCACGGGGATCACGTCGATCCCACACCTCGTTAGCCAGGCTCCCATGGAAAAAGCCGGAATCTAGGGAGTCCTGAGTTAAAGTGAGGTCAGGGTCTTGACAAGTATATTTTCCTGACCTTGACTAACATGTTCGATCAGTAGGTTTACCCTGATTAGATGTAAGTCTCCTCTCCCCTTACAAGTAGGTAGATAGTGTAGAGACATCTTTCACACAGACAGAATAATAGACCGACATGCAATCACGCATTCTGTATAAAAATGGAGGAATGTGTATATGTATGGAGCATTGAATGGACAGATAGACGACCACACAGGCAGATAGATAGGTAACTCATTTAATAATGCAACAAGTGAACATACGTGCGATGCGCATGATGACGTCATTTCTGGTGTAAACAGCCCATACCAGACGTCAAGTTTGCAAAATGTCATTATCTTCTGAGTCATAGTTTCCTTAGTTAACCGTTGAAAACATGGCGGGTGTGATACGGAATCCGTCCAGAGCTGATCAGCGAACGGTGATTCGGTTTCTAACAGCTGAAGGATGTCGACCTGTTGACATTCATCGCAGAATGCAGGCAGTGTATGGTGACAAAAGTGTGTCGAAGACAACAGTGAAGAACTGGACAACGATGTTTAAAGAAGGATGTGAGTTAACGAAAGATCTTCCGAGACCAGGTCAGGCGCATATTGTTGTGTTAACTCACGTCCTTCTTTAACCATCGTTGTCCATTCTTCACTGTTGTTTTCGACACACTTTTGTTATCATACACTGCCTGCATTCTACTATGAATGTCACCGAAACCGAATCACTGCTTGCTGATCAACTCTGAACGTATTCCGTATCACACCCGCCATGTTTTCAACGGTTAACTGAGGAAACTATGACTCGGAAGATAATGACATTTTGCAAACTTGACGTCTGGTATGGGCTGTATACACCAGAAATGACGTCATCATGCGCACAGTACATATGTTCACTTGTTGCAGTTTGGTCCGGTTTCGTATGAACACGCCTCGTATTTTTTACAGAGACCTGTTGTCGAGAATAGAAAGTATACTTTCAGTTTAGAAAATTGCGAATGGTTCAGTTTCCACACATCACGTACATACTATGCTGTGTGAGCTGAGACAGAGGATGTGTGGGACAAGGGATAGCATGTTGCTTGCAACTTTAATCATTATGATGGCAGGTAAGAATATATGACGTTGAATAATGTGTTGTCTTGTCTCTGATTTGTTTCGATTACTTGTACCAGTATTACACAGTTTATTGTACCTGTCTTACACAGTTTATTGTATCTGTCTTACACAGTTTATTGTACCTGTCTTACACAGTTTATTGTACCTGTCTTACACAGTTTATTGTACCTATCTTACACAATGTATTGTACCTGTCTTACACAGTTTATTGTATCTGTCTTACACCGTTTATTGTACCTGTCTTACCCAGTCTATTGTACATGTCTTATACAGTTTATTGTATCTATCTTACACAATTTATTGTACCTGTCTCACACAGTTCTTGTACCTGTTTTACACAGTTCTTGTACCGGTCTTACACAGTTGTTGTACCTGTCTTACACAGTTGTTGTACCTAACAAATCTTCCCCTGTGGATATTATGTCATAACCTGTCTAGTTACGTGTGATGGTGATGTATGTAGTGTGTGTCCTATCCAATCCCAATTCCTACGTTTGATCTGTTGCTACGTTGAATGTTGTTGGCTCCCTTGTCAGATGTCATCTTTTGTTAAGTTAACTTTACGTCATTATACTGGTTTAGAAGACTCTTCCTCATCATGTATAGACAACCATTGGGCATTTTCTTACGTAGACATTTATTTTCGAACGACAACAGATTCCTCTGTATTACCTTTGTCGTTCTCCACATTTCTGCTCAGCATATGCAATGACTTGACATTGGAATTGAACAACCTTAACTTGGTATTAAATATGGCTTGGCTTGGCTTCGTTCGTTCTCAGTCTCCCGCTACCAAACCCTGAAAGGGCTTAAGTAGCAGAATGAAGTCCAGAGAACGAAATGCGTTGTGTCGTAGTTTACAGCTTGATTGCGATATTTGCACCTTTCGGTCCAACACATCCTACTTCAGCAAGCATTTTTTTGGTACCTGGTTAGCATTCCCTCTTCGATCCATTCTCCTTAGTCAGTCTGCCTTGCTGCAGCCTGGTATCCAGGATCACCGCGTGGAGGTGTAGAAGGGTCTTGGCAGCTCTGGTTCGCTGGCCCTGTCAGCTATGGGTCTCTGACCACTGCAGCTCATGCGCTGCTCAGCATCTTGATACCAGCTCGGCTATATGAGGACGGAAGCCATCTCCTCTCCCTCGCCGCTTTTTTGCTTAGGACTGAACCAGTACCCATTTAAGGCTGGGTCGACCTGGGAGCCGTTACGGTCTAAAAAAAAACACATTTCCGCCTAAAATGGGAAATGAACCCAGGACCACTCAGATGCGAAGCCACTGCGCTGCACTACTCTACTCCCCTAGTTTATCTTAAGTTATGTTTAATCTGTTAAGTAGATACTTACTTCCCCTGCCCAGGCACGACGCTATACAGTAAGCATCTAGTATTCAGCGACATGGATTGCCTTGTCATTTGCCTCCATTACATTTGTTAAGTCGGTGAAATCTGGTGTGAGATGTGCACAGACTGTAGACTGTTGCATGTGTTATCTGTATACCCCTTGATGCGAACTTCGGGATTGTTTATCTGTAGCATGTTAATCTCTCGTCCTATTCATAATTGTATTTATATTTGAAGCTCAACTAAAGTGATTGACACGAGGGCTCTGTGTGTAACAGAGACACGATTGGGCCACTGTTGCACTTGAGGGATGTCAGCAGTTGTGATTAAACAGCCTGGCATGTCTTATGTGAAAGAAGACTCTCCAACTCATGTGATTAGCACACCCTCCCATTCACACAGGCTGGAAGTCTATTCAGTGTGAAGTGACCTTCTGTGTTAAAAAATAAGTCACATCAATAAATTCACGTATAAAATAAGCTATATAAATACCAGCACATTTAAAGATAAGCGACATAAATACCAACACATATAAAGGTAAGATATATAAATAATAGCACATATAAAGGTAACATATATCAATAATAGCACATATAAAGGTAAACTATATTTAAATAATACCACATATAGAAGTAAAATATATAAATAATAGCACATATGAAGGTAAAATATATAAATAATAGCACATGTAATGGTAAAATACATAAATAATAGCACATATGAAGGTAAAATATATAAATAATAGCACAAATGAAAGTAACACACATAAACAATAGCACATGTTAAGGTAAGAGATATAAATACTAGCATATATAAAGGTAAGATATATAAATACTAACACATATAAAAGTGAGATGGAATCAATCATGAAATATTATTAAAGCGAAGTGCGCAAATCTTCAGAACCTCCGTCAATCCCCCCCCCCCACCCCCCCCCCCCACCCCCTCCCATCCTCATTCTCCTCTTCTGGGTGTGCTCAGAAATTCGAACGGCCCTGTTGCCTCCAAGATCACTTGACAGAGGACGTCCACCCTTTTATCTAGCTGTAAGTTTACCGTTTTGCTAAATATCTTCTTACGGGGAAACCACCAACAGCTTGAAGCGATCCAAGACGATGCTCTTGTACGAAGGAGAACACAAAACTATCATCCAATTACACTTCTCTCAGTTATTTACAAACTGATCACTGAGTCCTAAACATCTCCCCGAGAGACGACATCCGAAGTGCCGACATACGCGACCAGGGTGTCGGGATGCCATCGACTCTGCGTCAATAGGAAAGTACATTTAGATCAAATTCGAAAATGGTCTGCGAGCTGGCAAACGGAGTAATGTAGATAAATGTAGGTAGATCTAATATAGAACATAATTAAAGAATGGGTGACAACAATATTAACATGATAAAAAAAGGAAAGGGACCTAGGGGTTAAAATAGATCCTACAGGTGAAGGGAGTGATCAAGTCCATGTAGCAGTGAAAAAGGCAAATGCAACGTTAGGATGATAAGAAGAAATATTAAACATAGGAGCAAGGAAGTGATAGTCAAACTATATAAACCATAAGTTAGACCTAGATTGGAGTACTGTGTACAGGTGTGGAGTCCTTATCGTAGAAAAGATATACACATGCTGGAAAGGATACAAAGAAGAGCGACAAAGCTGATAGTGGGATTCCAGAATTACAGTTATGAGGAAAGACTCAGAAGACCGGCCTATAGTGTCTAGAAGAGAGAAGAATTCATGGTGACTTAATACAGGTTTATAAGATGATCAGAGGAATGGATAAATTAGACTATAACAAGTTTTTAAAAAAATACAAGCACCCACAAGAACAAGAGATTAAAGATAGAAATTAACTAATGAAATATTCAGATTAGGTATAGGAAAATATTTCGTTAGTCAGAGAGTGGTGAATGCTTGGAATACATTGCCACATGAATTAGTGGAGGCAGGGGCAATTAATGCATTTAAGAATAGATTAGATGCGCATAGCTTTTAAAGCAAGGAAATGGAAATGAAACAGGTTGTTTACAGAATCTGCAGAGTCTTCTAAACCAGTATAAAGACGTTAAGTTTAAGATACATGCGCCGGCTATGTGTGTCCTCGTGACTGACGATAGATAGACGAGATGTGTGTCTTTCTGTTGGCCCTACAAGTACAACCGTCTGCACTGTGGCCCGCGAACGAGATGGTGAGATTATCAGCATCAAGCATGACCATTGTGGTTCCCCAGGGCAAAGAACAGACAAGGATGCAAGGATTGAAGGATTCAGACAACTTTGTCTGGTTGAATACCAGGATTCAAGTACTCACGAAACGCATTCTGACAAGAGTTCGTGGGGACGGCTTGGGCTAGTGGTTAAGTGACACGGCGCACAACCAAAGGTGCTGGGTTCGATCCCCATCACAGCGCCGGCCGTTACCCTGGGGAAGCAAACCCTTAGAAAATGCAGGAGGAAGCAAACCTTTACATAAAATGCATGCTGAAGTCGGATGCACTGGACCGACAGGCGCAAAATAAAAACCACAGTGCAACACACACCGCCTTGGGGAATAGATAAATAAGGTGAACGCAAGCAAACAACAACAACAACAAAACCAAAAAAAAAACCACAGTTCTTGAGCACCTCCTCAACATATAGAATACCCTAGGCCCAGACCTAAGAAGACGTGGCAGCGAGGGCTGGTCAGCTTTCTCGTTAATCCAGAAAGTCCTGGAAGGTTGCTCGGATTGGACCCTACGTACCTCTCTCTTCAACCCCACTTTCCTTTCTCCAGTGTATTATGCTACAGAAACATTGGCACTTGAAATGGCAATGGCAAATTGGTGTGACCCTGACCTCTCTCGAGAAGTCAGCCTTACTCCCTGGAACCAGCGCATGCAGAATCCCCACAATTCTGACCGTTGGTGGTTAACATTGACTAGCGATGTAGTTGTTGACGCACACAAGCTAGCACGTTGGTGGACAGACCGCATACACGGAAGATGTGATGATCATAGTAGCACGTCCACAGTTATTGTTGTTGTTGTTGTTGTTGTTGTTGCTATTTAATGCACACAATGTGTATGTTTACTCTTCCTGAAATCGCTTTCTTCACATACCGAGCGTGCTGATGAAGGTGGACTGCGGGCCTCCAGGCGGTTGTGCCATGCTTGGCTTCATCTGCGTGACGCTCACTACTACATGTATCACGTCGATACAGATATTGGTTTAATTAAGATTAGCAGCCTCATCATGTAAACACACACTGTCATTATAATCAGCCACTGCACAAGCTGGAATACCTGTAAGGGGGCCAGCTGCATTTGAAACCAGTGCTTCACATTGTGTGAATGCGTGTAAACAGGAGGCCATCTGCAGCAGTTGTATATGCTTAAAATAAACTGAAGATATGTGGCACTGACGAATGCACCTGTGGTACAGGGAAAATGACCACTGAACATCTGCTGCAAAACTGTCCGACATACAAGGACCAGAGAAAGCACACGTGGCCATCACCAGTGGCAACACTAGACAAGCTCTATGGCAGTGTCGACAGCCTCAGTATGACAGCTGCTTTCTTCGGTCAAATTCAAGTTGACGTCTGACAGCGTACGAAGAAGAAGAAGAAGAAGAAGAAGAAGTATATGCTTAACATTGGAGCGCAGAAATGAATGATAAACCGTGTCCTACATTCTGTTTCTCGACTTACTCGTGTGGGTCGCCCCTGATGTAACCCGGATCATTCCTCAGCCATCCACATCGCCAGCAGCGCGTCACCTCACCAGGGCAGCAGCGAGGACAATGAGACGACATTGGAGGAGACGCCCAAGTTAACGGCTCTAACAGGTAAGTAGAGGTCTCTCTTTTTCTCTTTGTTTTACAAACTTCTATTTAAATGTGCGTTGTCTGTTTGCCTGGACTTCTATTTCTCCTATTTTAACCAACTTCCCCATGACCTAGAAAGCTGAAATTATATTCACAGCCTCTAGTAGTAAAAAAAAAGGCAAATGCCGTTGTCCCTCGTAGACGATGATGACATAATTTATTCGCTTGCGCTATTTTTAGTAAAGATTAACTGCGCTACTTTTTATCCTCACTCTCGTCTCGAGCCGCCAGACCCCAGTGGCAAGTCAAGGACAAGACGACTAGGGGGCGACTACGAGATGCAGGGGACTCCGCATCAAGCACCCGTGAAAAATACGGTGTCGAACCCATACCACCTGATCAAGAGGCCGACAGCTTAACCACTTTGCTACGGAATCCCAAACACAGCCTCTAGTAGTATGACCTGTTAATCTATCACATTTTGACGATTCTCGAATGACCTATGAAAAACGCCAATTTCCTTCATAAGATTTGTTGACCCCAGTCGGTATCGAAGCTGCTGGCCCTACTGGAAAACTAGAGTGGTCTACCTTTGATTGCGTTTTCTTTTGTTGAAACAAATGTATAAGTATAAATAAAAGCTTGCAACCTAGAAAGTAATTTTTAAGATATATTTACTTGTAAAAACGTTTATTTAACTTGGCATGACCATTGCCCGTTTGAGTGGACTTGTAGTTCTTCTATTCCAACCAACTTCCCCATGATCTAAAGAGCATGAATTATGTACACAGTCTCTACTAGTGCGACCAATCTATGAATTTTGAAGGAACCTCGAATGACGTGTCCA
This sequence comes from Ariolimax columbianus, assembly GCA_036924085.1. Lineage (NCBI taxonomy): Eukaryota > Metazoa > Mollusca > Gastropoda > Stylommatophora > Arionidae > Ariolimax > Ariolimax columbianus. Next base: position 27,396,398 of record JAVGWX010000020.1, on the reverse strand, counting down.
AGATCCATTACAGAAAGATGTCTTAAATAACTTGAAATTGACGAACAAAAATGCAATGTGTTGGTATATATTAAATTTGTACCTGAGGAACGTAGTTTATTTTATGTTTATTTGTTCAGTGTTCCTGCAGCTGACATGGCAAGTCCTAGTTTGTCATACATTCTAAAAGTAGAGGTCGAAAGGGATACTTGCATTTAGCAATATATACTTTTGTTTTTCCCGTGTTAACTCATTCCCTGCGGAATACATTTGACCTACTGACACGTTTATTCTTGCAACGTAAAGCTGTCACTGGGAAGTTCAGGTATTTCTATGTTGTTGTATGCCCACTATGAGTCTCTTGACTCTTTTGTCGGCCCTGAAGAGGCCTTTAGGCAACCGCGTAACGCAGTGGTTAGCGCGCTGGCTTCGCATATGAGTGGTACTGGGTTCATTTCCCAGTTGAGGCGGAAATGTTTTTTCAGACCGCAGCGGATTCCGGATCGACCCAGCCTTAAATTGGTACCGGTTCAGTCCAGAAAGTAAAGGCGGCCGGCGTGATGCTGATCACATCATCCACTATGCCCCGCGTGTTACTAAATAATATGGGCCTAACACCATATTTCCTATGCACCGGAAGGCGTGACAGGATCTTTATTTTACTCTTTTTATGAGGACGTTAAGTATATTCATCACATTCCGAGAGTGCTGATGAAGGTGGACCATGACCCTCATGGCGGTTGTGCTGTGCTTGGCTTCTTTTGCGTGGCGCCCACTACTACAGGGATCACATCGATCCACATCTCATCAGCCAGACTGTATTGACAACAACCTGTTTTCAGTGAACCATACACGGAAAAGAGGTAGTTGTGTTAGTCAGAATATTGAGTCCGACCCCGACGCGACGTCCATGTCAGAATGTTGTTCCTGATTGGACGGGGTACGATCAACAACAGAGCTGGTAAACAACACAAGTGATTCGTGATGGCCTATGTCAACCGGCAAGGCACATGATGATGAGGATGGCTGATGTTCAAATTAAAAATATCAGCTATACGACATTATAAGAAAGATTTGGGAGCCGATATAGGGGAGGCAGCACTGGCACATCAAAACCGAAATAGCTCGACGAGGGTTGTCAATGGCCTATATCCTGAAAGAAGCGACACTAATTGATGATGATAAAGTTTGTACAGTAAAGACTCTTCATCTTCTTCTTTCGTTCACTTTAAAATATTGTCTAAATCTGCAACGTTGTCTCTTGTATAAACTTCACTGTCTTTTGTAGTTCACATACAGGTCCATAAAGTTTCTCTTACAGTGTTGTGTCTATGGACCAGTGAGATTTTCTTTGTATATCACATTCAGAGCAGTTTTGTAGTATGTGCTCTGCTGTCTGGGGCGGCTGTTCGCATGTACACATGACTGAGTTGCCAAACTTCATTTTTGTGTACATGTGGCTGCGGAGTCTGTTGTGTCCTGTTCTAAGGCGCAACACAACAGTTTGCTCTTGTCTGTTCATGTTATGGTAATCGTCTGGTGTTACTGTTGGTGGCTTTCTGATTGATTTGATCATCCTTATCTTCTGTTGGTGGCTTTCTGATTGATTTGATCATCCTTATCTTCTGTTGGTGGCTTTCTGATTGATTTGATCATCCTTATCTTCTGTTGGTGGCTTTCTGATTGATTTGATCATCCTTATCTTCTGTTGGTGGCTTTCTGATTGATTTGATCATCCTTATCTTCTGTTGGTGGCTTTCTGATTGATTTGATCATCCTTATCTTCTGTTGGTGGCTTTCTGATTGATTTGATCATCCTTATCTTCTGTTGGTGGCTTTCTGATTGATTTGATCAACCTTATCTTCTTTTGGTATGTAACTGGCACATCTGGTTGCTCGTCTACAGCACCCTCCTTTGCCAGTCGATCTGCTCTCTCGTTTCCTGGTACTCCACAATGAGAAGGTGTCCACTGCATGACAATCTTGCGCTGGTTGCTGAGTTCAGACAGTAGAGCCTGTAGATCTGGCAGTTTCTCAAATTTAAGTGCTTGGAGTGCTGATTGTGCATCTGTCAGAAATACTTCAGGTTGTGAACTGACATTGGTGTCTACAGTTTCTCAGTTGCCACCTTGATTGTCTGTATTTCTGTATCATATGTATGGCAGAATTTCCCAGTTGGTACTCTGACTGTATCCCTAATGTTGTTTTGTTGTTTGGGTATTCTATGTACACTCCCGCTCCACCATTCTTTACTGCATTCTGTGCTGACCCATCTGTGTATACTCTGATCCAGAGGTCTGGTAGGTATTTTTCTTCCAGGAAATTCAGGATCACTATCCTACGTTGCACACTGATCTGTTCATCCTTGTCTAATATTCCTTTCACTTTTGTTTGAATGCGTACTGATAGGAAAGAATAATAAAATCCGTAACTGAAAAAGGTACATGTTCAGAAATAAGAACATTATAAAGAAAAGAGCCTCAGAGACACTAGGGTCAGGTACTGGACACGCGGCATTCATTGTCAAGAACCATCTTTCTTTTTCTTTTCGCTTTTCATTGTTTGCGTTTCAGCGCCCGGTTATGGAGACATCTCTATAACGAGCAGGACTGTGTGCCTCATACACAGTAGCATTTACCGCCTCAGATATTTAGTCTTCTGGCAAGATGACGGCACGTCGGGAATAGGTTTTTGCAACAAGCCAATTTCCGACGCCAATTCATGGGAATATGTGTTTTCTGGGCGGGATGTATAGTCTAGTGCACCCGGTTCCGTGTTAAAAGGACGATGATGACACAGGGGCTGACCAAGCAAGCCCACGATGAATTTTATTTATTTTTCATAAACGCTCATAGAATGCATAACTGATCTCTTGTTAAGAACACGGTACGAAAATCAAGTTACAAAAATCAGACTCAAAACGGACCACAGCCCTAAAATATTTGCCACACAAATTGAAAACCAAACATTCAGACGTGTGTCCCTGTTCTTCAGACCTGTCGCGTCCACGAATGGTAACATGGGTCTCTAAAAGTAATTGGATAGGTAGTCTGGTGGCTAGAGAAGTCTGACTACAAAGTTTAGGATGGAAATGTCTGGTGACTAGAGAAGTCTGACTACAAAGTTTAGGATGGAAATGTCTGGTGGCTAGAGAAGTCTGACTACAAAGTTTAGGATGGAAATGTCTGGTGACTAGAGAAGTCTGACTACAAAGTTTAGGATGGAAATGTCTGGTGGCTAGAGAAGTCTGACTACAAAGTTTAGGATGGAAATGTCTGGTGACTAGAGAAGTCTGACTACAACGTTTAGGATGGAAATGTCTGGTGGTTAGAGAAGTCGTACTACAAAGTTTAGGATGGAAATGTCTGGTGGCTAGAGAAGTCTGACTACACAGTTTAGGATGGAAATGTCTGGTGACTAGAGAAGTCTGACTACAAAGTTTAGGATGTAAATGTGGCCCCCACCCCTTCATGAGTATGTGACCTATATTAACACAAGACAGTCATTAAGGTGCTATGGAGACCCGCCATTTATTTCCACAGGTTACAAAGAGTGCAACGAAGAATGGACTAAAACCTACCATGGCAACAGGGATGGATATATCCCTATCAACTGTGGCCGATGCCCCATCTTTGATCTAAATGTGCAAGCCAAAAGAGACACCAGTTCTGATAGAAGAGTATGCTGGGGTTTGACCCCGGAGCTGTTCTCGAGCAAGTACGACTGCATGTGGCAGGTAGGATCTCTTCCTTCTAGATGTCTTTAAATAATTGCATATATTTGTTGTTGTTGTTGTTGATGATGTTACGTTTACTGTTGTTATTTTCGTTGTTGTTGTTATTGGTCTTGGTGTTCTTGCTGTTGTTGTTGCTGATGTTGTTGGTGTTGTTGTTGTTGTTGGTCTTGGTGTTCTTGCTGTTGTTGTTGCTGATGTTGTTGGTGTTGTTGTTGTTGTTGGTCTTGGTGTTCTTGCTGTTGTTGTTTCTGATGTTGTTGGTGTTGTTGTTGTTGTTGGTCTTGGTGTTCTTGCTGTTGTTGTTGCTGATGTTGTTGGTGTTGTTGATGTTGTTGGTCTTGGTGTTCTTGCTGTTGTTGTTGCTGATGTTGTTGGTGTTGTTGTTGGTCCTGCTGTTGACGTTTTTGCTGCTGGTATTGCTTCTACTGTTGTTATTGTTGCTGTTGTTGATGATGTCACGTTTGCTGTTGTTGTTTTTCCTGTTATTGTTCTTACTGTTGTTGGTGTTCTTACTGTTGTTGGTGTTCTTACTGTTGTTGGTGTTCTTGCTGTTGTTGGTGTTCTTGCTGTTGTTGGTGTTCTTGCTGTTGTTGGTGTTCTTGCTGTTGTTGGTGTTCTTGCTGTTGCTGTTGTTGTTGTTGCTGCTGCTTATATTGCTTCTGCTGTTGTTATTGTTATTTTTGTTGTTCTTGTTGTTGCTGATAATGTAACGTTTGCTGTTGTGATTTTTGCTGTTGTTGTTCTTACGATTGTTGTTATTACTGCTGTTGTTGTTCTTGCTGGTGTTGCTGCTGATGTTGTCATTGTTGTTGTTGTTGTTCTTGCTGTTGTTGTTGTCTCTTTAATCGTTCTTGTTGCTGCTGTTATTGCTGCTGCTACTGTTGATGTTACTGGTGTTGTTGCTGCTGATGTTGCTGTTGTTATTGATGGTGTTGCTGCTGTTGAAATTGTAGCTGCTTTTTTTGTTTTTGCTGTTGTTGCTGTCGCTTTTGGTGTTGTAATAATGTGATGTATAGTATTGTATAGTATGGTGTTGTGTAGTATAGTGTAGTGTACGAGGGACGTTCAAATCAAACCAGAACTTTTTGTTCTAGTTCTACCTGAATGGGTTATAACGTGCTGGAACTACTATCATTAGTTAGGGGAACTTGAGTCTTATTACTGCTAGGTGGCCCACTCGCCATGAGCACGTCACGTGACAAATAAATACATGTGATGGGAAACATTGTTAACGTTTGCATGGAACAGCGTGTTGTGATGGTTTCTTGTAAAAGAAGGCGTGAAACCTGCGGAAATTGACAGAAGACTGCAAACACAATACGGTGATGAGACACTCAATCACAATACGGTGATGAGACACTCAGCCGTCAATCACATTACTTTGATGAGACACTCAGCCGTCAATCACATTACGGTGATGCGACACTCAGCCGTCAATCACATTTCGGTGATGAGACACTCATCCGCAGTGAGACATTTGAATGGTGTTAACGTTTTAGAGAAGGCCGTACATCCGTGAGTGATGATTCTGGCCGTGGTGGTTCTCAGTCATTTATGTGAATATCCATTGTTTTCTGCGACAAACTTGGCATCATTCGTGTTGATTTTCTATCCAGTGGTGCCACTATCATCAGTGAACAGTATATACGTATTTTGAGTGATGTGCATAACCGTCTGCAGATTAAACAGGCCTGGATTGATCACAAAGGACGTCCTGCACTTGCAACGAACGACCTCACACGGCTCACCGCACAATGTACCATCTGCAGAAACTTGGCTAGGAGGTATTGCTACATCCACCTTACAGCCCATACCTCTCTCCAAGCGATTTCCACCTGTTTGGACCCGTAAAAGAATTCCTGAGAGGTCATCATTTCAGCACTGATGACGATGGGCTGTCCTGGATTGGTTCAGACATTCTGACAAATCTTTCTACTCTGAAGCTTTTCAAGCATCACTTAAACGCTAGCATAAGTGCATAAACGGTGCATGAGATTATATCGAAAAATAAATGACATTTTGACTAATTGAAAAACATTTTTTTGTTCCTTACTAAAAAATTACTGAGGAGCAGGTGGCCGAATGGTTTCGATACCTGCCTGCAGACAAGGAGGGCATTTATTCGAATCCCCGGAACGGCATGTTTTTTTGTGTGTTGGGGTTAAAAAAACCATAGCTAACATAAAACGTGGCGATAGTAGTGGCGAAGCGGCCTGTAGTTTTCAGACTAAAAACCTGTCGACTACCCCAACAATGGGAAAAAGTCGTATGACAGTTTTGTAAATATTTGTTTTAAAGTCCCGGTTTGACTTGAACGCCCATTGTAATGTACTGTACTTTGTTGTATTGTGTTACATTACAGTATATGCAGATGATACGTAAAACAACATTTTGGTGACCGTCCACATTTGGCATAATGACGCGACAGAAGTCTACAACGGTGCACCAAAGCGAAGAATAAGAATGTAGACGTTACATTGCTGACTACGTCACATGAGGCATAATATATTTTACAGATAACAAGTTAGATACCACTCAAAATTAGTTAAAGACCGCTACAAAATCTCACCGTAAAACAAAAAACAAACAACAACAAAAAAAAAAAAAAAAAAAAAAAAAAAGAAGTCATTTATAGTTCACTGTCGTTCTGTCATTTGGACATCAGAGTGTCACAGTTTGACGGAGAAGAACCAGTTTGGGAGAAATTACAATTTATTTGGACACATTTATAGTTCACTGTTGTTCTGTCATTTGGACATCAGAGTGCGACAGTTTCCCGAGAAATTGCTAGTAACGTACAGGGAGACTTAGTGATCTCGAGGTAAGGAAACCAGGATTTTTAACGCGTGGATATTCTGGTAAACAATCCGCTGATCTCTGGGTAGTGAAATCGGACTCCCGTGTCAGTGTAGAGCACGTTAAAAATTCCTTGGCAGTTAAAAATTGAAAAGAGTAGGCTTACCGGCCGCTGCCCGGACAAAATTTAAGGTAAAAATCTATCCAAGCTATTTGTACCTTTCACCAGGTGATTAGTTAAGAGCAGCTATAGATGGCGCCTTACTGGCTGCGGGTCTACTTAGCTGTTGTGTTTGAGTCTATTAAGATGAACTCGCACATCGTCTAAACCACCCTCCAATTAACTGATTGTATACATACTCTGTAGAGTCTTCTGAACCAGTATAAAGACATTAAGTTAAGTGTTCAAGTATTTGGGCAGTATTTTGTTCGCAGACTGTAGGATCGACAGAGCAATTGAGACTAGCTGTTATAAAGCATCTGCAGTGATTTATCAGCTGTCACCACTGCTTAGGCACCCGAGTTTAACAGCAAAGCAACAGCTGATAAACAGTATATTTATTCCGACTCTGTGCTACCAGTGCCAAACATGTTCTCTGTCCAGCGCGCGTGAGACCTGCATTACGACGTATGAAATGAAGTGTTTGAGGAAGGTCATCGATGTTACCAGCACTACGTCTTGTGTCGAATACATTTCCAGGCAGAAAATAAGTTGGTTTGGTCATCTCATGAAAAACCACCCTCATCAAATTCCACTAATGGCTTACAACGCTGATAGATCTGGCTACAGGGCAAGGGTGCGGCCGCGAGACATGTGAATACAAAACATTACAGTGATTACAGCGACACGGGTTCACATTGACCGACGCAACGCACTTGGCGCAGGACAGACAACTTAAGTTCCGCACGACGCTCAAATGCATAAATGGGAAGAACACTAACTAAAGTGTGTAACCTCCACGGGCATTGATACAAGCTAGGCAGAATACCTCATAGATAAAATCAACCTTCTGGTAGTGTGTTGAAGAAGAAGATAGAGAAAAAGATGAAGAAAAAGAAGAAAAAGAAAAAGATGAAGAAAAAAAGGATGAAGAAGATAAAGAAGAAAAAGATGATGATGAAAAAGAAGAAAAAGAAGACGAAGAAGAAGAAAGAGAAATAAAGAAATTTAAGAATAATTAGGGCAGAACCTGAGAAATGAAAGTAGACGGAGGACAAGAAGATTTAGAAGGAAACAAAAGGAGAGAAAGAGAAAGAAGTCGATGAAAAAGAAGATGAGGAATAAGATGGAAACATAAGAGCGTCTTATAAAGCTATGAAATGCGCTCGTCTTTTTGACTTGAGACTCCCTATGAGGAAGTTTAGCCTTTGATTTTACTTGTTACCAAATAGCGATTGTGAGAACAATGAACACACAGTGTCTTACTGACTCATTACAGAGTAGCTGCATCTTGCGATTCTCTCAATCGACTATCGTCTGGTCTCCGACTGATGACCCTAGAAACACAAACTGTATTGGGGAACAGCCAGGCACCGTGGAAGTAGGCTACACGTGCCTAGATGCAGGTCAGTCTTTAATCTATGTGTATCTATTTCTGTCCATTCCAATATTTTCTTCTTTGTTTCCATCTTTCGCTCTCTCGTCCTCTATACCAATGTCTGTTTATCCTATATACCAATGGCTGTCTATCTCTCGTCTTCTATACCAATGTCTGTCTATCTATCCTCTATACCAATGTCTGTTTATCCTATATACCAATGTCTGTCTATCTCTCGTCTTCTATACCAATGTCTGTCTATCTATCCTCTATACCAATGTCTGTATATATATCCTCTATACCAATGTATGTCTGTATATCCTCTATACAAATGTATGTCTATTTATCCTCTATACAAATGTATGTCTATTTATCCGCTATACCAATGTCTGTCTATCTCTCGCACTCTATACCAATGTCTATCTATATATCCTATATGCCAATGTCTTGTCTATCTATCCTCTATACCAATGTCTATCTATCCTCTATACCAATGTCTATCTATCTGTCGTCCTCTATACCAATGTATATCTATCCTAAATACAAATATCTGTCTATCTATCCTCTATGCCAATGTCTATCTATCCTCTATGCCAATGTCTATCTATCTCTCATTCTCTCTACCAATTTATGTCTATCTCTCATCATCTATGCCAATGTCTCCCGTCCCCTTCTACCAATGTATGTTTATCTCTCATTCACTCTACCAATTTATGTCTGTCTCATTCTCTCTAGCAATGTATGTATATCTCCCATCATCTCTGGCAATTTTTTCTCTTCTCCCATCATATCTGCCAATTTCTGCCCATCTCCCATCCTCTCTACCAATTTCTGCTCTTCTCCCATCATATCTGCCAATTTCTGCTCATCTTCCATCATATCTACAAATTTATCTCCATCTCCCATCCTCTCTACAAATGTGTGTCTCTCTCGCCTCCATCGTTCTAGTGTCCTATTTGTTTTCAGCTCAGTGACGTGTCTTGTGTTTGATACTAGAGAAGAGCCTGGCCGACTGGTTAGTTTAGCAGTGTCGTAATCTGGAGACAATGTTCAAACAGCTTTAGCGTCTGTTTGTTTTCTCTGTCTGATTCAAAACACGTAGCATGCACACTGGTTATAATCTGTCACAGAGCGGTCACTTAGCCAGACGTCATGGCATTAGATGAACATAAAGCAGAAGAGGCTTCACCGTCTAGTGGAATGTCATGTCGTGTCAATTGACATGAATGTCACCCCTAACCTAATCTTTGTTTGCTGCCTCTTGGGTGCTTCTCCAAAAAGTAGATTCCAATCCCTAGTTGAAATACTGCACACTACACTGCCGAAGACGAATGTGTCAGACCGAAAGGTGTAAATATCTCAGTCAAGCTGTAAACTAGCGACACAACGCAATCCGTTCTCCGGACTACATCCTGCTACTTGGTAGCGGGAGATTGAGAACGAATGCAGAAGGAGAACAAGAACTGCATACTAGAACAGAACACATGCTTCCGGAAATAGAACTGAGTTCAACATTATGCAAATGACCTCAACGGTTGCCCTTCAGTGGTTGCACTGTCACTGTTGGATTACACGAAACGAGAGAGCCGATGCCCTGTCCAGAGCAAAATGGATGAATTCCTCAATGAAGTGCTAATACCGAGGGGCCAAAATGTATCATTCACAACCATTACAATAACCTATGAAAGAAAGAGATGGCTGTGATTGATAGACCTGACTCAGTTTACCAACTGCAAAGAGACCTATAAATTAGCCTGTTTCGCCTGAGAACAGGACACTGTAGACTATCAGGTCACCTCTACCAGTTCAAGATATCCCACACAAAAGTGTACTCATGTGCAACAGGAATTAAGACTCCTGAACATTGTCTTAGAAGACTGCCCAGACCACAGGGACATACGATGCCAAACCTGGCCAGATAGAGAGGGAGTAGTACTGAGACAGAAGTTATGGGGAGAGGAGGGGGGGGGGGAGTGGTGCTACCGTCCAGAACTGGCCAGAGGGAGTACAGCTTAGGCAAAAGCTATGGAGCTGTCGTTCAGCTGTTGGCAGATGTAGCAAAGCTTAGACAGAAGCTAGGGGTGGGAGGTGGGGGGGGGGGGGCCCTGTCATCCGGACCTGACCAGAGCGAGCAGAGCTTAAACAGAAGCTATGGGGGGGGGGGGGGGGGGCTGTCGTCCAGACCTGACCAGAGCGAGCAGAGCTTAGACAAGATATGGGGGGGGGGGGGGCGCTGTAGTCCACACATAACCAGGGCGAGCTGAGCTAAGACAGAAGCTAGGGGGGAGGGACGCTGTCGTCCAGACCTGACCAGAGCTTAGACAGAAGCTGGGGGGGGGGGGGGCTGTCGTCCAGACCGGACCAGAGCTTAGACAGAAGATATGGGGGGGGGGGGGGGTGGCTGTCGTCCAGACCTGACCAGAGCGAGCAGAGCTTATACAGAAGGTATGGGGCTGTCGTCCAGACCTGGAAATGACCATGAACTTTGTCCTGGCGACCGGACTGCAGATACAGCATGACCAAATACCTAAACGCAGAAGAAGAAGAAGGAGTTGGAGGATAAGGAGTAGGAGGAGAAAGAGAAGGAGGAGGAGAGGAAGGAGAGAAGGAGAAAGAGAAGGAAGAGGAGGAGGAATATGTAACCTAATATTTAGTCATACACAACAACTGTATCATGCCACATTGTGTTTAAACTCGTGTCGGTCTTTTGCCTTGGAGCACCAAGTTGGTCCAAAGCCTTTACCCAGACCATGTCTCCATCTCCCATAAAGGCACCGATGGAGAATAAAGAAATAGAAGTAAAGATGGTTTGGACGTAAAATAAAACATAATGATATAACAGGACATGCATCTAATTAGAACCAGCATAGGATGAGAAGAACGAGGAAGCCGAATGAGACATTTCAAAGAACATAGGAAGGGAACCCGAAGCAACAAATGTATCAGAAGAAGAATTCTAGAAGATGACCCTGAACCGACATCAGTAGAGAGCTACCATCACGTCGGTACTTGAACTTGAATCCTGGTATTTATTCAGACAAGATTGCCTGATGCCAGGTAGTCAACAAATCGCCTGAATCCGTGTCCATGTCCACCCATGATGGTCTTGTCGGCGTGGTGCAGGTCATCTCTCCGTCTCGTTGTAGGCGGTTTGTGTTGTGTGACCACGAAAAAAGACGTTCTCTTCATCCAGTTATCGTGCGGAGCACATGGCCGGCACATCCGTACTTTCGTATTGATGCAGAATCAATGACATACCGGAACTCTATTTGGTGGCGGATGTCGGCAATTCGGATGGTGTCTCTCAGGGAGATTATTTAGTACCTGTCGTTCCATTCCTCGTTCGCTAGTACGAAGCTTTTCTGCATCTGGTTTGCGTAGACTCCTAACCCCCCACCCAATACCGTTCCTGGGATAACCATGCTGTTGAGGGTTTGAGCCCTGGCCTTGACGTCTATCATCTGCTGGAGAATGTGCTGAGCCAATCCGCCGTTCTCCTACGTGAGATCTCCTTTGTAGATTGTGGGACTGTTGTTGTTTTCCTGGCCTAGGTTTTTTTGTTTGTTTGTTTTGTTTCTAAGAATCGACGTCACTGCACTCCGGGCATACACATAGGTGCTCAGTCTCTCTCATCAAATGGCGTTAGGTATGGATGCTGATGGTCCCTGTAGCTCGCTGGTTGTACACGCTCCTGCGCAGTCCTCTCATGCGCCCCACTCTGCTCGAACCTCGTTTAATGTCGAAACTTTGCAGTCTGTGGATTACTACTTCATCTAAAGCTGTGTCCTCATCCAGCAGGCGGTCATTGTTTAATTTCAAAATGTCACTTCTATCCATCACTAATGTGCCCATGATTGGAGCTTTTGAAGCCAAAATGTCAGCTCTTGCATTGCCCTGAACCCCTAGGTCAAATATACGTATTTATATTTTTGATGGGTTTATTTTCCAGCCGCAGTTCCCCCGGGAAGGTCCGGTAGTGTTCAGTTTGCATTCGTATGTTTGCGAATGTGAACTGGAAAGTGTGTAAGGGTACAGGTGGGCTCTATGGCAACAGTTTGCCGTCGGGGATGAAGATAACTCTTGATGCACTAAGCCGCAGTCTATGTGAGGTGGGGTGGCCAGTTCCCTTCCTCGCTGTTTATACCTTCCCCATCTCACACGGCACGTACCCATATACAGCTAGGTTGACTGGAGGAGTGGTCGTACCATGAACGAACCACACCCGGATTTTCTTCTGTCAGTCCGTGATTTCGAACCCTTGCGCGGTGTAATCCCAGTCCTAGCAAGTCAGCGCATTGTCGGCTTGGCTACACGCTACAATTATGTAAGTAAACTGTCATATTTGTTAATTGGCATGATTGGTAGAGATAAACTTGATTGTAACAATCAGTTCTGGAGTTATTGGTTATATCCACAGAGGTACCAATACATGACGTCATTAAGGGATATCAATCAATCAAAAGTGACAAAGGGCTTGCTAGATTTCACAATTACGACTTGAAGAGCAGAGTTGTCTATACAAAGACCTTGAACAAGTGAGAGTGGTGTGCCCTTGTCTGTACTATTTCATCTTCTTTTTCTTCGTACCAGTCGCAAGGCACCTACTGCCCTCCTTTTGTGAAGTCTGTATCAAATCACTAAGAATACTGAAATGTAATGAAATAACATTGTCATCTTTTAAGATTAACAGACTCCACGCTATGACTATTCAAAGCTGGCCATGTAATAATCTACGATTTACATCATCAAATCTCAACTCAACGACACACATATTGGCTTTAGAAAGAACACAAGCTGCACGGATTCAATTTGTACACTCTGACAATTGATGGAAAAACAATTGAATACGATCAGGAACTGTATGTTGCGTTTTTAGATCAAGAAAAAGCTTTTAGAGACATCATCTATGGAAAATAAAGCCACACTATGGAGTAATAGATCACCTAATTACCAGTGCAATAGTCTCTACACCAATAGCCAGATCTATGTTCGCACAATAACCGAGCTCTTGGCTAAATCCCATTTCAACTCAGGAGTACAACAAGAATGTGTGCTTTCACCTTTGTTGTTTATTACATATGAACATCAACAAGTGTTTATTACATATGAACATCAACAAGTGTTTATTACATATGAACATCAACAAGCAAAGATATTTTTAAAAAACATCGTAACAACAGACATTAAATGCCTGCGCAGAATACTTGGAGTAACAAGAATAGATCGAATAAGTGAAAGTAAAGTAAAGTAACCTATAGCATTACTGCAGTAGAGGTGTGAGGTGTTAGCGATCTCACATTTCAAAGACTATATGAGTGCGGTAGTCATCTCCTCTCCCTCGCTGCTTTTACTTCCCGGACTGAACCGGTACCCATTTAACGCTGGGTTGACCCGGGAGACATTGCGGTCTGAAAAAACATTACCGCCTCAACTGGGCAATGAACCCAGGATCACTCAGAATCAGAAACCAAGATATTAGGAGACAAGTAGGACCAACACCAGTGCTGGACCTCATCAAGAGACAAGTAGGTACAACACCAGTGCTAGACTTCATCAAGAGACAAGTAGGTACAACACCAGTGCTAGACCTCATCAAGAGACAAGTAGGTACAACACCAGTGCTAGACCTCATCAAGAGACAAGTAGGTACAACACCAGTGCTAGACCTCATCAAGAGACAAGTAGGACCAACACCAGTGCTAGACCTCATCAAGAGACAAGTAGGACCAACACCAGTGCTAGACCTCATCAAGAGACAAGTAGGACCAACACCAGTGCTAGACCTCATCAAGAGACAAGTAGGTACAACACCAGTGCTAGACCTCATCAAGAGACAAGTAGGACCAACACCAGTGCTAGACCTCATCAAGAGACAAGTAGGACCAACACCAGTGCTAGACCTCATCAAGAGACAAGTAGGACCAACACCAGTGCTAGACCTCATCAAGAGACAAGTAGGACCAACACCAGTGCTAGACCTCATCAAGAGACAAGTAGGACCAACACCAGTGCTAGACCTCATCAAGAGACAAGTAGGACCAACACCAGTGCTAGACCTCATCAAGAGACAAGTAGGACCAACACCAGTGCTAGACCTCATCAAGAGATAAGTAGGACCAACAGCAGTGCTAGACCTCATCAAGAGACAAGTAGGACCAACACCAGTGCTAGACCTCATCAAGAGACAAGTAGGACCAACAGCAGTGCTAGACCTCATCAAGAGATAAGTAGGACCAACAGCAGTGCTAGACCTCATCAAGAGATAAGTAGGACCAACACCAGTGCTAGACCTCATCAAGAGACAAGTAGGACCAACACCAGTGCTAGACCTCATCAAGAGACAAGTAGGACCAACAGCAGTGCTAGACCTCATCAAGAGATAAGTAGGACCAACACCAGTGCTAGACCTCATCAAGAGACAAGTAGGACCAACACCAGTGCTAGACCTCATCAAGAGACAGCAAACCAAATGGTTAGGCCACGAGATCAGTACTTTGGCACAGTCTACACAAAAGAAGACTGCTCCAAGATCCCAGAGCCTATAGATATTTTTCAAAGAGACATGGATACAGCTGGATTAAGAAATTGGAGGGGTTGGAAGTGGATAGATGTCCAGGTCAAGATGGTATTCATCCAAAATTACTGTTTGAAATTAGAGACCAACTAGCAAAACAATTGGTTAAATTATGTTTTCAATCACTTGCAAACGGGATTGCTCCACGGGATTGGAAAGATGCAGGAGCGATCCCTTATTCAAAGGGGGTTAAAAAAAAAAAGATCCTGCAAATTATAGACCGGTAAGTTTAACGTGCATAGTCTGTAAATTGTTAGAGTTAATAATCAAAGAAAACATTGGCATGCATTTAGACAAGAAATAGTCAGCGTGGGTTTACTAGAGGGAGATCATGCTTAACAAATCTATTAGAATTCATGGAGGAGGTTACTAAAAGGATAAATAAAGGGGAGCCAGTAGATATTATTCATCTAGATTTTTGCAAACGCCTTTGATAAAGTACCTCATCAAAGATTATTTAGAAAGTTAAAATCACATGGAATAGGTGGATTGAAAATTGGTTTACGGGAAGAAGACAGAGAGTGGGCATGAATAAGGAGTACTCTGAGTGGTGTGACGTGAAAAGTGGTGTGCCACAGGGCTCGGTTTTGGAACCAATTTTGTTCTTGATATTAATAAATGATTTGGACATTGATATGGGATCCATGATTGTAAAATTTGCTGATGACACTAAATTATGCAGTAGTGTATCAACTAAAACAGAAGTGGATATATTGAGGTCGGATTTAGATAAAATTCGAGAACGGTCTGTAAGCTGGCAAATGGAGTTTAATGTAGATAAATGTACAGTCATCCATATGGGTAGATCTAATATGGAACATAATTACAGAATGGGAGAGAACAATATTAGAAAAATAGAAAAGGAAAAGGACCTAGGGGTTATAATAGATCATATAGGTAAGGTGAGTGAACAGGTTCAGGTAGCAGTGAAAAAGGTATGATAAAAAGAAATATTAAACATAGGAGTAAGGAAGTGATAGTCAAATAAAGCATAAAGTATAAAGCATTAGTTAGACCTAGATTGGAGTACTGTGTACAGGTGTATAGTCATTATCGTAGAGTGGCTATAAACATGCTGGAAAGGATAGAACAAAGAGCGACAGAGATGATAGTGGGATTCCAGAATTACAGTTTTGAGGAAAGACTCAGAAAAACCGGCCTACAGTGTCTAGAAAAGAGAAGTATTCAAGGTGACTTAATACAGGTTTATAAGATGATCACAGGAATGGATTAAATATACTATAACAAGTTTTTTCAAAATACAACCACCTACAAGAACAAGAGGGCATAGCCACAAATTAACTAAAGAGAGGTTCAGATTGGATATTAGGAAATGGTTTTTTTGTCAGAGAGTGGGGAATGTGTAGAATGCATTGCCAGAAGAGGCAGGGACAATTAATGCATTTAAGAATAGATTGAATGTGCATATCTTTTAGATTAAGGTAATGTAAATGAAACTGGTTGTATACAGACTCTGCAGAGTCTTCTAAACCAGTATAAAGACGTTAAGTTAAGTTAAGTGACACGTCAAACATCACATCGTATCCCCCAGAAAGCAATAGCTAAACAGTTACAATGCATACAAAGCCAAGAGCCAACAACACAAAAGATGGATTGCAGAAATATCAGAAGCAGTAAAGCTCCCCATGCACGCAACTAGGGCCAGGTCAGGAAATCTCTTCGTAATCAGCCGCTGAAGGGCACAAGCAGGACAACAACGAACAATAGAAGATGCACCAACGGTGCGCTGACGCAACTAGGTTAATGTTGCTGGTGGTTGAGTTAGGTTGGGTGGAGGAGTTAATGTTGCTGGTGGTTGAGTTAGGTTGGGTGGCGGAGTTAATGTTGCTGGTGGTTGAGTTAGGTTGGGTGGCGGAGTTAATGTTGCTGGTGGTTGAGTTAGGTCGGGTGGCGGAGTCAATGTTGCTGGTGGTTGAGTTAGGTTGGGTGGCGGAGTTAATGTTGCTGGTGGTTGAGTTAGGTTGGGTGGAGGAGTTAATGTTGCTGGTGGTTGAGTTAGGTTGGGTGGAGGAGTTAGGTTGGGTGGCGAAGTTAATGTTGCTGGTGGTTGAGTTAGGTTGGGTGGCGGAGTTAATGTTGCTGGTGGTTGAGTTAGGTTGGGTGGCGGAGTTAATGTTGCTGGTGGTTGAGTTAGGTCGGGTGGCGGAGTCAATGTTGCTGGTGGTTGAGTTAGGTTGGGTGGCGGAGTTAATGTTGCTGGTGGTTGAGTTAGGTTGGGTGGCGGAGTCAATGTTGCTGGTGGTTGAGTTAGGTCGGGTGGCGGAGTTAATGTCGCTCGTTGTGATGTCACATTAGGCCGAGTAGGTTAACTAATTACGTTACGGTTAGCTTGCTAATGGTCACCTGATTGTTACAATTTTTGCAAGCAAGGCAGAATGGAATGTAACTAGTCGTATCATCTGACACGATATATCAGATCTCGTCAAATGAAGACTTCAACACTTCATCTCTAACATCAGGACTATAGGACTGCTACGAAACTATATTTATCACCATCTTTAATCACGATTGGCTCTTCTCAGGTACGTCATGGATATCAATCCACCTGAAGGTCTTAGAAACGCCTGGAAGAACTACTTCGTGTTGGTCCTTGTCCTAAGCTCGGGCATTGAAGGTAAATGCAAGCTCTTTTTAGATTTCAAAATACAGATTAACTACTTTTTTGTTTTAATTTAAATGTTAATCTCTAGTTAATCTTTATGTATTTCTATTCACATTTGTCATGCGACATATACGAACACTCATTAAAAACGCATCATTAATACCGAGAGTGACTTACTTACATAAACCAAGAAAGTGTGCCGGTTATGAAGGTCACGCTAACCCATTTTCCTGTGCATGTCATCTTTACTTCCAATTTTACGTGCTTCACCCACAAAACAACGAATTGCTCAATTCTGGCTTTATTAAATGTCGAATCATGTTGAAATTTGGCACACACTGTATTCAAGTTCCAGCGAGTAATTATCTGTTTTTGTGGAAAGCCAGTCTGTTAATGTTTTTGTGGAAAGCCAGTCTGTTAATGTTTTTGTGAAATCCAGTCTGTTAATGTTTTTGTGGAAATCCAGTCTGTTAATGTTTTTGTGGAAATCCAGTCTGTTAATGTTTTTGTGGAAATCCAGTCTGTTAATGTTTTTGTGGAAATCCAGTCTGTTAATGTTTTTGTCATGACTCGACTTACACAAGAACGATTGTGTTGGTTTGCTCCGGAGGGGAATGACAATCAGAGAAGCTGTCAGACATTTTAATTGTGAAAGTCCACTAAAGTATGGCAGAACCAGCGGTTTCGGGCGACAGGTACCACCCATAACCGTACCATGCCTGATCAGACTCGTGCAACAATACAAGCTCAAGATCGTCAAATTCTTTTGACACATCTGTGCAACCGCTTCCAAACAACATCTCAGACAGCCGCTCCTTGACCTGCGCTGTTAGACGTTTCAGCGTTTGAGACTTCGCGCCGATTGTTTGCAAAACAGACATTCCAACATTAGATTTATCCTCACTGGACGTCACCAAACCAACAGACTGCCTTGGGCCCTATACAATATTCATCTTCCTAGGCTGGAATCGAGATCAACTATGTTCTCTGATGAAGCATGTTTAATGTCTCCTTTGCTGTTAGGAGAAATCGCGTTTAGCGTTGTGCTGGAGACCGATACGCCGATCCTGTGTAGTCCAGCTTGACAGATATGGAGGATGGAGTGTACATGTCTGGAGTGGATTCTCTAATGACCACCGTACACCTCTTCATGTTTTCAGAGACAACGTTTACCACTGACGTCTACGTCAATCAAGTACTGCGACCCATCGAAGCGCCGTTCTTCCAGGATCACCTAGATCTGGAAAACTTTCAGCACGATAAAGCTAGGCCTCACGTGACCAGGAATATCTTAGCGTAACAACCTTTTCTTCTACAGGGTTGGTCTACAATCTATTCTGACATGAACCTGATTGAACACGCGCGGGATGAACTGAACAGAAGGTCCGCCAGAATAACATCAACAATGTCAATGACCTGGAGAGGACACTCACTGCAGAATGGAAGACCATACCATAAACATTGGTCGAGATACTCTGCAATAGCATGAGACGTCGATGCAAAACCTGTATTGACACTACGCGGTATTAATGATGGCTATGACGTCATGACAGTTAGTGCGACTTTTTGTTTTTATATATAGTGTTGACAACTGTGAAGGATCCGCCTCTGAATCGTTTCATGTTTAAGAATACAGCAAGTTTGGGTCAGTAAATGGGTCACTAATGTAAAATAAGTAGTTTCAGTTACTTAAATTTAGCGCAACGAATTCCAGTTCATACAATAATACAGCGTTGTGTTTTGAATGACTGCTAGTATATATTTATCAAGGAACAATTCCTGACTTTTCTTTACTTCGCGCCTAAAGACGAACCAGAAAGTAGCTTTCGCAGCGTCATCAGCAGATGCGTGGATCCGTTCCGCAGTTTTAGTTTTAGACTCTCAAAATGTTTATCATTCAGATGAATCTGTCAGGATTGCCGATTGGATAATATGAATTGGCTGTTTGCAAGAACGGAAGTACATGTTGTTGACAGACCTACACACTTGCTGTGTTTATATATATATATATATATATATATATATATATATATATATATATATATATATATATATATATATACACTCACACACACACACACAAACACAAAGCGTGTTCAAATGAAACCGGACGTCACTTCTGATGTAAACAGCTTTTATCAACCGTCAACTTTGCAAATCTTCATTATCCTCTGACATAGTTTCCTCAGCAGACAGTTGAAAACATGGCGGGTGTGATACGGAACCCGCTCAGAGTTGATCAGCGAGCGTTAATTCGGTTTCTAACAGCTGAAGGATGTCGACCAGTTGACATTCATGGCAGAATGTAGGCAGTGTATGGTGACAAACGTGTGTAAAAGACAACAGTCAAGGACTGGCCATGGATGTTTATGGAAGGAGGTGAGATTTTCCGCGACCAGATTGTGACACAAAAGGTCATCGCCAGTAATGAAGCAGTCAGCTCTTGGTTCACTGGCCTCTACAGCTCATGCACTGCTCGGCATCTTGATCCCAACAGCAACAATATCTGATCGTAATACATAAACAGCTATCACTGGATATCTGCTACAGAAGTATCATACACATGAGGGACGTAACTTAACTTACCGTCTTTATACTGGTTTAGAAGACTCTGCAGATTCTGTATACAGCCAGTTTCATTTACATCACCTTGCTCTAAAATCTATGCGCATCCAATTTATTCGTAAATCATTAATTAATTGTTCCTGCCTCCACTACTTCCTGTGGCAATGCATTCCAAGCACTCCCCACTCTCTAATAAAACATTTCCTAACATATAATCTGGACCTTTCTTTAGTTAATTTGTAGCAATGCCGTCTTATTCTTGTGGGTGGCTGTATTTTGAAAAACTTGTTATAGTCTAATTTATCTTTTCCTCTGAACATCTTATAAACCTGTATTTTCTCTGTATTTTCTGTTTTTTCTCATAGCTGTAATTCTGGAATCAGCTTTGTCGCTATTTTTTGCATCCTTTCCAGCATGTTTATATCCGCTCTACGATAAGGACTCCATACCTGTATACAGTACTCCAATTTAGTTCTAAATATGGCGCCATAACTGGCTGCGAGTCTACATTTCTCTACTGTTTTGGATCATTATGGATGCCGTCAGACCACGAATTTGCCTGAAATTCACACTAGTCGACGACTCACACTTGTGTTCACGGAAACGTGGTGTTGTTTTCCGTCTGGACTTGTTATTTAGTTCTTTTTTGTGATTTCCTCCATCCGTTTATCCTGGTCTGGACGCCGGCTGAATGGCACTACGCTTATACCTGTGTCGTATTTCACGGGTTAGTTCTGCCGGTTCACCTTCACGAATTTTGCGTGTGGGAATTTTAGATGCTACTATGATGAGCTGAATACAGCCGGGGAGAGATGCCAGATTCACTCACACGCTGAGTGTTGTCCATACGACCTCTTGTGGTTATCGAAAAGGCGTTAGATGCCATTCTACCCTGCAGGTTACATGTTTACGGAAAGGCTTCGGTGGTAACCCTGAGGAAAAATCTGCATCCTATGCTATCTGCAGTCGTCTCGATGAATGTCTTGCCACTGGCAAAATGTAGCTTAGGCTCTGTGAGTGAGGTTGACAAAAGGCGCAGTTTCTTCCTCAATTTAATCCAAATCATCGCACAAGCCACCCATTTCAGAGGACACAGCAAGAGATACGACTGTCCACACGGCTGAACAAAGAGAGTGGTCTTCATCACTTGTGATGGACAACTATAATGCTTTATACAGTTTACCTATCACTTCCTTACTCCTTTGTTTAATATTTCTTTTTATCATACATAACATTGCAATTGCCTTTTTCATTGCTACCTTAAGTTGCTCACTCACTTTACCTGTATGATCTATTATAACCCCTAGATCCTTTTGCTTATCTATCTTTCTAATATTGTTCTCGCCCATTCTGTAATTATGTTTCATATTGAATCTGCCCATGTCGATATCTATACATTTATCTACATTAAACTCCATTTGCCAGCTTACAGACCAATATCGAATTTTATCTAAACCCGGCCTCAATATATCCACTTCTGCTTTAGATGAGACACTACTGCATAGTTTTGTTTCATCGGCGAATTTTGTAATCATGGATCCCATATCAATATCCAAATCGTTTATATATATCAAGAACAAAATTGGTTCCAAAACCGAGCCCTGTGGCACACCATGTTTCACTTCACACCACTCAGAGTACTCATTATTTATGCCCACTCTCTGTCTTCTTCCCGTAAACCAATTTTCAATTCATTTGGCAACTTTTCAACCTTTTCCATGTGATTTTAACTTTCTAATTAATCTTTGATGAGGCAGTCATCGTAGCTGACAATCAAGTAGTACTTCATAAAGTACAGATGGGATGACTGAGGTGCGAGTGGATAACAGCTGTTGAGGCATCAAACCTCCAGGAGTTAACATGTATCTACTATCTTGGTCATGCTGGGGCTCAAGGCAACGAAAGAGCTGACATATTGGCTTCACAATCTACCATTTTGGGCACGTTAGTGACGATAGGAGTGGCATTTTGAAACCAATCAATGACCGTCTGTTGGATGAGGACACCGCAATAGATGAATCAGCAATCCACAGACTGCAAATTTCCGACATCAAACGAGTTTCTATCGAAGTAGGGCGCATGAGAAGACGGAGCAGGAAAGAGTACAATCAGCGAGCTACAGAGACCATCAGCATCCAGACCCTGCACAATTTGCTGAGAGAGACATCACCTATGGCTATGCCCAGAATGCATTGACATCGATTCTTAGGAACAGAACAGACAACTCTGGCGTATCCCCTTTTTTCTATAATTTAAATATTCGGAATCCTGATACTAAAACAGCCGAAGGCTATCAGCAGTACGTTCTCTTTTTTGTTGTTCCCATTTTTACGTTCTGTGGTTTAGTAGGCATGAGGGAATGCAGGTGGAGTATTTAGTATGAATTTCATTACTCTTAGAATTGTGCCTGGACTGTGGCTAAGAGACTACTCTTATCGATTTTTAACTGCCAAGAGGTGTTTTACGTGCACATCATGCGCACGGGATCTCTGAGTTTTGTCATCAATCACAATATTACTAGGCGCTGGTCTCACATCCCTTAACCCTTTACAGTCTAACTGAATTTATTAGATTTGTTTCTTAAGACACGAATCATATAAATTAGGCGGGACTTTAAAGGGTTAACACACGAATCTAACCAGTTTGACAAGAATGTAAATTGTTAAGACACGAATCTAATCAGTTTGACAGAACTATAAATGGTTAAGACACATATATAATAAGTTTGACAGGACTGTAAAGGGTTAAAGCACTAATCTAATCAGTTTGAAGAACTATAAAGGGTTAAGACACGAATCTAATCAGTTTGACAGGACTGTAAAGGGTTAAGACACAAAAACCAGTTTGATAGAATTGTAAAGCGTTAAGACAAGTCTAATCAGTTTAACAGGACTGTAACCGGTTAAGACAAGTCTAATCAGTTTATGCTGTACTTTAAAGCGTTAAGACAAATCTAATCAGTTTAGGCTGGACTGTAAAGGGCTAAGACAAGTCTAATCAGTTTAGGCAGGACTGTAAAGGGTTAAGACACAAATCTAATCAGTTTGATAGGACTGTAAAAGGTTAAGACGTCTATTCAGTTTAGGCTGTACTGTATCCGGCTAAAACCATGGGACGTTTGAAATGTGTGGGATTAGAACCCCAGAGGTTCGTGCTTTTATTTCTTGACAGGCAAGCACCTATGCCTCTCAGCTACAAACAGGTGTGGGGATCGTAAAGAGGATATAATCATGCTGGAAATCATACAAAGATGAGCGATAAAACTGATAGTGGGATTCCGGAAATTCTAGTTATGAGGAACGCCACAGACAAACCGGCCTACAGTGTCTTGGAAAGAAGAATTCAATGTGGCTTAATACAGGTTTATAAGATAATCAACGGATAGGATAAATTAGACTAACATATTTTTCAAAGTACAACCGGCTACAAGATCAAGAGCTTACAGCTACAAATCATTTAAAGAAAGGTCCAGATTAAATATCAGGAAATATGTTTTTAGTCAGCGATTGGTGAATGCCTGGAATGCATTGCCACAGGACAGGAAATAACAGAGGCACAGTCAGTTAATGTATCAAGAATAAATTAAATGCACACAGTTATTTTTCCGTCCAATGGAGTAGATTAAATTGGTTGTATACAGAATCGCAGAGTCTTCTAAACCAGCATAAAGAAGTTTAGTTAAAATACACGTACATCCAAATGACATCTGAAAGAGTACAAGAGCGTTGTGTATTTCATCGATACAAATGTATGAAGCCATTGATCTCAAATTCTGACAAAATATTCAACCAGGCGATAGTGTCACCATGTTTGACCCCAACAACCAAGCCAACAAGTGTCAAATCTCAACGTGTAAAGTTGGCGACATATTCAACTCAAGTTATTCAACATTGCGCTTTGAGGTATCACTCAGTAGATCTCCAGGATCGACATTGGACTTTGAAATATGTTTCCAATGTAAGTATGTTAGCATGCGTTGTGTTTTAATTATGGCATTTTGTTTAAGGATGGTCTTAACTACCACACATTCGTTTCTTCCATACCTTATATACAAAGGGTTGTTTCTTCCATACCTTATATACAAAGAGTAGTTTCTTCCATACCTTATATACAAAGGGTCGTTTCTTCCATACCTTATATACAAAGGGTCGTTTCTTCCATACCTTATATACAAAGAGTAGTTTCTTCTATACCTTATATACAAGGAGTCGTTTCATCCATACCTTATATATAAAGAGTAGTTTCTTTCATACCTTATATACAAAGGGTCGTTTCTTCCATACCTTATATACAAAGAGTAATTTCTTCCTTATCTTATATACAAAGGGTCGTTTCTTCCATACCTTAAATACAGAGGGTCGTTTCTTCTATACCTTATATACAAAGGGTAGTTTCTTCTATACCTTATATACAAAGGGTCGTTTCTTCCATACCTTATATACGGAGGGTCGTTTCTTCCATATCTTGGGTAGGTCACTCGCCGCCGCGATTGACTCTCATCCAGTATTCGTACAGCGATCTCAGTCCCGCCAGACGGAGCGATAGCGCGGGCTTGTCGAAAACGCTCGCCCGCCTCTCCCCGGCCATGTAGCGGGATTAAATTTGTGGTGTCGTACCGATGGCAACGGTGCGTTACTGTGGCCCCTATCGAGAAACTTTGACAGTCAGTTGTGCTTTTTCGAAGGCTTATATCAGACCTCGACAGTTCGTCTCGCTGGTGGTCAGAATCTCGCAAAGAGCTTGTGACCGGCAAATGGAAAGCAGAAATCCTGCATAAAGGCCCTGCCCTCGCCCGACCAACCCTCGGGACAAGGGTAGACCGGCAGGCAAAAATCGTCTCCAGTCCCTGTGAAATTTATCGCCGGGGCCGTTGGGATCCGTTCTGCACAGAGCGCTGCCATCCCTCCCCGAGCGAGCCCGGTCGGTCGGTCATCTGGTGTGTATGCGGGCCCCTGTCAGGCGGTCCTAGGTCGACGGATTGAGGGACGGAACAACCGTCCGTCCGTCAGTCGGTCCCTGCGGCCGACCTAGTGAGGCTTTTTGCACATCCGTCCCCTGCCGACTGGTGTGTGTGGTTCATACGTCTCCCGCAGCAGGCGCGCAACTTACCCACTCCAGGCACGGAGAGATAGTCACAAAAAATAACATATAAACCCTTTAACGAGGATCTATTGGAGGGCAAGTCTGGTGCCAGCAGCCGCGGTAATTCCAGCTCCAATAGCGTATATTAAAGTTGTTTAATATAAAAAGCTCGTAGTTGGATCTCAGGCGCAGGCGGGCGGTCTGGCTCGCGCCGGTTCACTGCCCGATGTCTCTTGCCCTACCGTCTGCCAGCTCTCTTCCGCGGGTGCTCTTCGCTGAGCGTCCCGGGTGGCCGGCGCGTTTACTTTGAAAAATTAGAGTGTTCAAAGCATGCCTCGGCTGCCTGAATAATGGTGCATGGAATAATGGAATAAGACTTCGGTTCTATTTTGTTGGTTTTCGGAACTGGAGGTAATGATTAACAGGGACAAACGGGGCATTCGTATTGCGGTGTTAGAGGTGAAATTCTTGGATCGACGTAAGACGAGCTACTTCGAAAGCATTTGTCAAGAATGTTTTCATTAATCAAGAACGAAAGTCAGAGGCGCGAAGACGATCAGATACCGTCGTAGTTCTGACCATAAACGATGCCGACTAGTGATCCGCAGGAGTTGCTTTGATGACTCTGCGGGCAGCTTCCGGGAAACCAAAGTGTTTGGATTCCGGGGAAAGTATGGTTGCAAAACTGAAACTTAAAGGAATTGACGGAAGGGCACCACCAGGAGTGGAGCCTGCGGCTTAATTTGACTCAACACGGCCAAACACTGAAATTATTGACATGCTGAGAGCACTTTCGTTGGGTCTAATATGGAACGGGTGCTGGAATTAGACCCTCGAAAATCTGGGGCTATCCTCTCGGTAGCTTGATTGTCTCGCATCCAGTGCTCGCTAAAGCAATTGACGGAAGGGCACCACCAGGAGTGGAGTCTGCGGCTTAATTTGACTCAACACGCTAATACTGAAGAACGACTGACAAATCTAGAGCACTTTCGTTGTGTCTAATAGTGAACGTGTGCTGGTATTAGACTCACGAAAGACAAGTCAGCTCTTTAACCTTCTAATGAAAGAACGCTACGGAAATCGTGTTTAACCCCTCAGAAACCGCAGATTTCAGATACCTGGTCATTGACAAACAAAAGCTCTCTATTAATTCGTCTGGTCTAATAGTGAACGGGTGCTGGAAATAGACCATCGAAAGTCAGGTCAGTCTTATCCTACTAATGACAGGGCGATGCTACGGTAGTCCTGCTCAACTCGAGAGGAATCGCAAATCGCAGACATTTGGTCCACGTACAAGGCTGATAAGCCAACGGCGCGAGGCTACCATAGGAGGGATTACGGCCGAACGCCTCTAAGCCGGAATCCCGCCCTAAATCTCAGCACCACTACGATGGGAGGCTACTATAGGGTTGGGACCTGGGCCTCGTGTCCCAGCCCGACCCAGTCGAGCCGCAGAAAGAGGTCTCTGCCGTCCGCCGATCAAAGTGGGCGGAAAGCTGCCCGATATTCACCCCATACGGTGATGAGGTGTGAAACCACTAGTAGAAGACTTAGTTCTCGGTCGGGATGTCGTAAGCAGTAGAGCAGCCACCTCACTGCGAACTGTTGAGACGCCACCCCTTGATCATGAGATATGTCCGCACACCAGGCGAACATCTCCGTGCCATTACCAGGCTTGTCCCCTGGTTAAATGCACTCCTTCGAGAGGAATCGCAGGTCGCTGACATTTGGTTCACGTGCTTGGCTGATAAGCCAAAGGTGCGAAGCTACCACCTGAGGGACTACGGCCGAACGCCTCTAAGCCAGAATCCCGCCCTAAATCTCAGCACCGCTGTGATGGGAGGCCACGACATGATTGGGACATGTGGCTCGCGTCTCAGCCCAGTACGGTCGATCCGCAGAAATGCACCTAGCCAAATGCACTCCTGCCTCGCTATTTACCTCTGTCTGCTATCAGCTATCCCAATGGACGCAGAAGAGATGCAGTCCAGTGGACATTGCACCTCTGCCCTATTGTGACAACGTCCGAGGTGGCGGGGAATGCTAGGCGTTCCATCACTGCAGTTGAGCCGAGAAAATAAAGGGAGCAAAGAGATACCTCACTCACATGCATATGCTACGTTTCTGGCAGGACGTGACGATCCTGAGACACAGTCACACTGGACTGCCTCTCTTCCGGGATAGTACAAACTAGTACATAGTCCATCATATCATATCATTGCCAAACCCTATAGACACGAGTGGGGAAGACTCGTTAGTCCTGCAAGACAACTGCCCTAAAAGAGACAACTCTGACCAAAAACAACTGCTGCCTTGCAGATAGGCTGGGGACAGCCAAAGGCTAAGGAGGGCATCCCTACAGAAACGCCTGTTGAAATCGGATGCACTGAGCTACAGTCTTAACAAAATAAAACAGTTCAACGTAAATATCGCTGTAAACAGCGTACGATGAAGAAGAAGTTTCTTCCATACCTTATATAAGGAGGGTCGTTTCTTCCATACCTTATATACTACGGGTCGTTTCTTCCATACCGTATATACAACGGGTCGTTTCTTCCATACCTTATATACAAAGGGTCGTTTCTCCCATACCTTATATACAACGGGTCGTTTCTTCCATACCTTATATACGGAGGGTCGTTTCTTCCATACCTTATATACAACGGGTCGTTTCTTCCATACCTTATATACGGAGTGTCGTTTCTTCCATACCTTATATACAACGGGTCGTTTCTTCCATACCTTGTATACGGAGGGTCGTTTCTTCTATACCTTATAAACAACTGGTCGTTTCTTCTATACCTTATATACGGAGGGTCGTTAGTTAACCTGGCTCAACTTCACGAGATTGGCGTGCTTCACACTATCTGCAGACAACGTCGGTTTAGGTGTGACCTTGAGCTTTAGACACGACTATAAACGACCAGAACACGGCCCGGGAGAAATGCTCAGCACGTCTTCCACACGCTGAGTGATGTCACTCGGACCTCTTGTGTTCGTGGGAAAGGCACGACACACAGCGATAGATGTTATCTCCCTCTACTGCCTTGCGGGATACTTGTTTAAGGGAAAGGCTGCGAGAGTAAATCCTGAGGAAATATCTGCAGCCAGTGCTATCTGCAGTCGTCTCGATACAATCTTGCCACTGGCCAAAGGTAGCTCAAGACGAGAGGGTGAGGTTGACAATAGGCGCAGTTCCTATCTCGCTTTAATGCAAATCACCGCGCAAGTCACCCATTTCAGCGGACACAGCAAGAGAAAAGACTGTCCACACGGCTGAACAACGATAGTGGTCTTCATCACATGTGATGGACGAACATTATGGACACAGTAAGAGAGCCGACTGTCCACACGGCTGAACAACGATAGTGGTCTTCATCACATGTGATGGACGAACATCATGGACACAGCAAGAGAGCCGACTGTCCACACGACTAAACAAAGAGAGTGGTCTTCATCACATGTGACGAACATCATCACGAATACAGAAGGTCTTAACTATCGTATCACCTACACAATGTTTTAACTACTGCCCCATGCCTTATATCGTTAGAGCGATTTGTTGGCTAAGTCTTGGCTAGTGTGTGCGTGACATTTGTATTTTAAACTGGATGTGGAACAAGAGGGTTATGTCGTCTACAAAGTCCAAGCCTTCTAGCTTTCTTAAATAATATCCACTAGATTGTATTTCCCCTCGTAGGCAGTAGTTTCTATTGAATTTCTCCTCATAGACAGTAGTTTCTATTGTATTTCCCCTCATAGACAGTAGTTTCTATTGAATTTCTCCTCATAGACAGTAGTTTCTATTGTATTTCCCCTCATAGACAGTAGTTTCTATTGTATTTCCCCTCATAGACAGTAGTTTCTATTGTATTTCCCCTCATAGACAGTAGTTTCTATTGTATTTCCCCTCATAGACAGTAGTTTCTATTGTATTTCCCCTCATAGACAGTAGTTTCTATTGTATTTCCCCTCAAAGACAGTAGTTCCTATTGTATTTCCCCTCATAGACAGTAGTTTCTTTCAGTATCCAATCACCTACAAACGGGAACTGAAAAGATAATACCAGACATACCGAAGAATTCCAGATTTGATGTTAAATGATTCTGTGAGTCCCTGAAGACAGTCTCTGACATTCACGTCAGCCTGTTATCATCGTTTGTGCACAAGTATAACTGACGTCATACACCCCACTTTACTTTATCCTTCTCTTTTCATCAACAATAACAATAATGTTCGTGTAGGCGTCAAAGGCCCGTTGCGTCGATCGACCGCTACCATGTCCAACTGTTGAGGCTGTGTTCATGCGTAGCATGTCATACAAAATCTCTACAGACTCCCCAGGTGGAGCCGCGAACTCCGCTGCCTTACGATGAGGACCGTGAGGAGTGTGTTAAACCAATGTTTGTGTCAGACTTTCCGTCTCTGTCCGTGTCAAACTCTCTGTTTTTCTGTGTCCTGCCGCCGAGGTTTCTGATTGTGTCCACCTTTTGGTCAACGTGACCCTTGCTGTGCTGAGAGTACGAGGTTGGGAGAGGTATCGTGTAACCTCCGGTGGAGGGAGAGGCGGGCAGGAGGAAGTCGGCTTCAGTCCGAGCAGAAAGATCCTTGAGTAGTAGTAGCCTGGACTGAATTCTGGTGTGCAGTTAAGTGGGACATTGAACTCCGTCATGGAGTGGTCTCCCACGGCTTCATCCAGGCATGAAATGCAGCGAAATGCAGCATAACAAACAGGCGAACCGATCGAAAGCACATCAATTCTACAGAATAAAGTTCCTGATACCACCTGGTGATGGAGTTGTGAAATATAATCTGATCAGGAATCATTAAACATCGGAAAACGACACAACCACCGGAGCGAGTCGAGATCGCAGCCGTTA
This sequence comes from Ariolimax columbianus, assembly GCA_036924085.1. NCBI lineage: Eukaryota > Metazoa > Mollusca > Gastropoda > Stylommatophora > Arionidae > Ariolimax > Ariolimax columbianus. The sequence goes on along the minus strand of JAVGWX010000020.1, from coordinate 27,366,625 downwards.
AGGCGCGCCATCTACTTTCTATCTTTTCATTCCTTCGCGAAAAAAGACCTGCAGAATGGTCATTCTTCTTCAGTACTGCCTAGGACTTCATTTTTTGCTGTGACTATCTCCTCGCCTCTCTCTTCCCCTGTGGGTTAAAGTAGAACTTATCTGACTTGATTCTGTGTCCTTTCCATCAACACTTTATCTCTATAATCTCCAGTTGTACTGGCAGTTGTATTTACTAAAAATCTGTGATGTTATTTAATTGCTAAAGTTTCCGAAGCCTTCTAAACGTCACATACAAAAACCGTGTTACCGTTAAGAAAATACTAGAGGGAATTACAACAGCATTAGGGCCTTTTGAAGACCCCTTGGGAACGATCAAAAGACGGAAACTCGCTTGGTACAGCTACATATTGAGATCAAACGATCTTGCAAATACGATCCTGCACGGCGAGGCGGACTAAGAAGAGGTCCTCCAAAAAGAGGGGGCAGGACAACATAAAAGAATTGACAAATCTTCTAATATAGGAGGCACAGGGAGCGGTCACTGACAAAAAGCGGGTATCTTGAGCTTGTGAGGATGTCTTCATGGGTGCCCCAACGACCTCACCGGTTACGGGATGACCTGACATGACATTTTTCTAATCTGAGAACACAGATGCAGAACACAAGTGGTCTTGTCTGTAACAGTTCCTGGATTACCTATGTTTACGTAACAGATGTGTTTCTCCATAACTTGATTTGTTCTGTGCGTCATTTGTACTGTAACTGATGCTTCCGGTTTCTGCCTCTCCAGGGTTCGAGCTGGGAAGTGTGAAATCGAAGGAAGCATTTAATGAAACAGTGATGCTATGCAAAAACTCACTTGAGAAAAAGAATGGTGAGATTTGTGAACAGAGAAAAGTTCTTCGAAAAAAAGACAGTAATTTGTGTGTGCAAAAGGTCCTTTCATGAAAACAAAACAGCAGGTTTTTGTATGTGTGCACACAGTCCTTTGAGAAAACAGACAGTGAGTTTTTGTGTGTAAAAAGTTATTTCCTAAAACAAAATTTGTGCAAACGCAACTAATAATCTCATACCCGGACAGTAGTGTAACTACTGTGACATAAACCTTTACTGAAGTCTCTAGTAACTTCATTACCCGACAGTAGTGTAACTACTATGGGACAAACCTTTACTGAAGTCTCTAACAACTTCATTCCCTGAGAATAGTTTAACTACTATGGAACACATCTTTACTCGTCTCTAACAACTTCATTCCCCGACATTAGTGTAACTACTATGGGACAAACATTTACTGAAGTCTCCACAAAAACTTTACCTTTACTTTGCAAAAGAGTACATTGAGAAAAAATCTGATGAATTGTTGGGATAAACATTATTAGTAGAAAGGCAACAAGAAGCTCCTGATAAATCCCTCAATCACATGCACACAATCACCAAGTTATTCCCTGATAAATCCCTCAATCACATGCACACAATCACCAAGTTATTCCCTGATAAATACCTCAAACACATGCACACAATCACCAAGTTATTCCCTGATAAATACCTCAAACACATGCACACAATCACCAAGTTATTCCCTGATAAATCCCTCAATCACATGCACACAATCACCAAGTTATTCCCTGATAAATCCCTCAATCACATGCACACAATCACCAAGTTATTCCCTGATAAATACCTCAAACACATGCACACAATCACCAAGTTATTCCCTGATAAATCCCTCAATCACATGCACACAATCACCAAGTTATTCCCTGATAAATCCCTCAATCACATGCACACAATCACCAAGTTATTCCCTGATAAATACCTCAAACACAGACCTTCCTCACACAATCACCAAGTTATTCCCTGATAAATCGCTCAATCACAGATCTTCCTCACACAACCAGCAAGTTAAAAAAAGCTACAAAAAAAACAACTGTTTTACGGTTTTTGTCCAATTGCTGGGGAAGTCGAGGGGTTTTAAGGTTGAGGACTACAGGCCGCTTCGCCACTGCTGTCGCTACGTCGTGTGATGCCTATCTTTGTTTATTTCACCCCCAATAGAAAAAAACAGCATATGCCTTACCGGGGATTCGAAGACTACCCTTCTTGTCGGCAGGCAGACATCGAAACCATTCGGCCACGCGCTCCTCTATCAGTCAGTTTTTGCATGGTAAATCCCTCAATCACATACCAACCCCCCCCCCCCCCTTCCCCACAATCAGCAACAAGTTTTTGCATGGTAAATCCCTCAATCACATCCCCCCCTCCCTTCCCATCCACACAATCAGCAAATTATTGCCTAATAAATCCCTCAATCGCAGACCCCCATTCACACAATCAACCAGTTAGCAGTGACTCTGGAAAGACAGATGTCACTCATTAAACTTTGTGTTTGTGAATGGCTGATATAACCTTTGGAGTGAACTTTCTGAAATGCCAAGTTCCTGCAGAAAAGTACACTAATAAACGAGATCAATGTAGGATATTCTTTTTTTACAGCGTGACTGCGATATTTGCACATTTTGGTCTGACACATCCGACTTCAGCAGGCTTATTTAGGTCTCTTCCCCTTAGCCAGTCTGCTCTGTTGCAGCCTGTTATCCGAGATCACCGCGTGGAGGTGTAGAAGGGTCTTGACAACTTTGGTTCTCTGGCCCTGACGCTAGCAGTCAGCTTTGGGTCGCCGACCACTGCAGCTCATGAGCTCTGAAGTCTATTCAACTGATATAGCTTCTTTTACAGGTCAATGAATATCAATTAAGGTACTTGTCCCTTAATTCACCCCAAACAGAGTTTTCTGGGCTCCCATCCTACGTATTTTTTAACAACTGATGACTGCAGCGGGACATTCGATTTTGGGTTATGTGGAGGACAGGTCGGTATAATTTTGCTGCCGAAGACGGATGTGTCGGGCCGAAAGGTGTAAATATCGCAGTCAGAATGTAAACTAGCGGCACAACGCATTCCGTTCTCCTGACTTCGTCCTGCTACTTGCAAAGCCCTGTTCTGGGCTTGGTAGCGGGAGATTGAGAACGAACACAGAAGAAGACGAAGAAGAAGAAGAAAAAAAAAAGAAGAAGTAGAAAAATAAGAAAAAGAAGGAGAAGAAGAAGTAGAAAAAGAAGTAGAAAAATAAGAAGAAGAAAAGGAAGAAGTAGAAAAAGAAGTAGAAGAAGAAGAAGAAGTAGAAGAAAAAGAAGAAGAAAAGGAAGAAGAAGTAAATAAAAAAGAACAAAAAAGAAGAAGATATAATTTTATTTTAAATAAATAAGTAAAAACTGAGACAAAGATAGAAGTGTAGAAAAAAATGGCTATATTCAGTTGGAAAAATAGATGCTTGTCAGGTCTAGAGGCCATCAGTATCCAAACATAGCGATCTGCATGTAGGCCATTCTCGAGCCTTGTAGACAAGTGCCTTGACTCACAGGGATGTCCTGCTGACATTGTGCCTGTTGACATCTCCATCCATCCTGTCGCTCGGCCAAGGACAACACAATAACAGGGTTGTTATTACATCGCCTGACAGCATGGATAACGCCTTGCTGCTGTAGAAACTGGATGCTACTCTAACGCTGACAGATTCAAGAAATTCATTGCCGATTTCAAATAAGATGGCAGAAACACGCGGCAGCAGAAGCGAACGCAGAAATTCACGGAAGCAGTATGTTTGACCCCCTAACAGTTAAAAAGTGGGCTATTCTGTGACGTCGTTACCCTCATACGGTGCTTAGAAAAAGATATCCGGGGCTAAAAATAAATACTTTGTTTATTTTGGGGTACATTAAAGGGACAAATACTACATACCAACACAAGGTGTTGTTCGACAGAATGATGCTATCTCCCCAAAACATGTCACAACTGCCCTTGAGAATATGTTCACAAAAGATAGTTACGCATTCCTGACAATAGAGGCATACTAAGTGGGACGTCCGTGTGGCCCTACAAGTATAAAGGACACCAGGATCGGCCGGCAGTTAGATGGAAAGATATACTGAGTTAAATTAAAGCCTTTTGTCGAACGTGACATTCTAGAACAGAAGACAGGAACAGTTTTGGGCTACGTGACGTTAGACACACGCGCGCTGTCTGATTGGGTAGACAGATTAACGAAACCACCCGAGTGCCACCATTGTCAACAAAGAGCATTTAGAGGGATAACTCTCTCTGAGAATGAATCTATCTATCTATCTATCTATCTATCTATCTATCTATCTATCTATCTATACATATATATATATATATATATATATATATATATATATATATATATATATATATAATTTTCTATCTATCAATCGATATATATATAAATATGTATGTATATATATATTTATATGTCTGTCTGTCTATCTATCTATCTATATATCTATCTATCTATCTATCTATCTATCTATCTATCTATCTATCTATCTTTCTATCTATCTATCGATCTATCTATATATCTATCTATCTATCTATCTATCTATTCATCTATATATCGTTTTATCTATCTATCTTCTAACTAGCTATCTGTATATCTCTCTGTCTGTATGTCTGTGTCCGTCCGTCTGTCAATCTATATCTCCATTTACATATGTTTCTCCATCTGTCTGTCGTTTTCTGTAACATTGCGGGCTTATATTTCTGTGATCACATCAGTGGCTATCAGTGTTCAAGTCTGTTCGGTTGGCTGTCTACTAATCTGGCTTCATGCCCTTTTGTCTATCTGTCCGTTTGGCAGTCCACTAGCCTTTCTGCCCTTTTGTCTGTCTGTCCGGTTGACAGTCAACTAGCCTCTCTGCCCTTTTGTTTGTCTTTCTAATGCCTGTTATGTGTTCCCACCTATCGATATATTTAAGACAACTTGTGGCAAAACATTGTTTCAGAGATTACAACATTTGACGCCATCAAAAATCCTGCAACTCAAGAACACTCAGGGATCATCCGTAGCCATTCGACCTTTCCCTGGAACTACCGTCGTCCCTACAACCTCAGCGCCTTTGACAACAAGAAATACAAATGGACATCGTGGGACCAGGTTCTACTTGCACCAAACAACCTGAGACATCTTCATCTACTGGTTCATAGCCTGGACTTGGGTCGAGGAGACAGGCTGCTGATAACAAATGGCGAAATTGGAGGTTTGCATTATTTTGAGTGGCATGCATGATAATTTGGAGAATGTTTGTCTTCATTGGCGAAATTTGACGAACTAACTTAATTTAGCTTTACTTGACTTGGCTTGACGTGACTTGACTTGCCATGATTTGGCTCTACGTGACTTGGATTAACTTAGGTTGGCGTGACTTGGCTTGACGTGATTTACTTTACTTGACGTGACTTTACTTTACTTGACGTGACGTGACTTGACTTGGCTTTACTTGACTTGGTTTGACGGGACTTGAATTAACTTGATTTTTCTTGGCTTTACTTGACTTTACGTGACCTTGATCTGGGACGGGACGAGACTAGATACTTGGGACTAGATTCATGGAACTTCGAACGGGACTTGAGCCGAGATTTGGGATTTGATACTTGGGACGATACTTGGGACTTGATACTTTGGACTTGAGACTTGGGACTTTATACTTGATACTAGGTACTTGATACTTCATACTTTGGACTTAATAATTGGGACATGAGACTTGATACTTGGGACTGGATATTTAGGACTTCGGACATGGGACTTCAGACTTGAGACTTTCGACTTTGGACCGTCCACCTTCACTTTAAAGTTACACTTAAACCTATTACTAAACTTGTACTTGATCTTGGGCATGGGTTTGGGCTTGGGTTTGGGCTTGGGTTGGGCTTGGGTTGGTTTTCGGCTTGGGCTGGGTTTGGTATTGGACCTGGGTTTGGGCTTGGGCTGGGTTTGGGCTTGGGTTTGGTATTGGGCTTGGGTTTGGGTTTGGCTTGGGCTTGGGCTTGGGTTTGGGCTTGGGCTTGGCTTGGGCTTGGTTTGGGCTTGGGTTTGGGCTTGGGTTTGGTATTGGGCTTGGTTTGGGTTTGGGCTTGGGTTTGGGCTTGGTTTGGACTTAGTTTGGGCTTGGGCTTGGTTTGGGCTTGGGCTTGGTTTGGGCTTTAGATTGGTTTGGGCTTGGGCTTGGGTTTGGGCTTGGGTTGGGTTTGGGCTTGGTTTGGGCTTGGGTTTGTGCTTGGTTTGGGCTTGGCTTGGGTTTGGGTTTGGGCTTGGTTTGGGCTTGAGCTTGGGCTTGGGCTTGGCTTGGGTTTGGCTTGTGCTTGGGTTGGGCTTGGGCTTGACTTGGGTTTGGGTTTGGGTTTGGGCTTGGCTTGGGTTTTGGCTTGGGTTTGGGCTTGGGTTTGGGTTGGGCTTGGGCTTGGATTTGGGCTTGGGTTTGGATTGGGTTTGGCTTTGGGCTTGGGCTTGGGCTTGGCTTGGGTTTGGGTTGAGTTTGGGCTTGGGTTTGGGCTTGGGCTTGGCTTCGGTTTGGGCTTGGCTTGGGTTTGGGCTTGGGCTTGGGCTTGAGTTTGGGCTTGGATTGGGTTTGGGCTTGGGCTTGGCTTGGGTTTGGGCTTGGATTGGGTTTGGGCTTTGGTTTGGGCTTGGTTTGGACTTGGTTTGGGTTTGGGCTTGGTTTGGACTTAGTTTGGGCTTGGGCTTGGTTTGGGCTTGGGATTGGTTTGGGCTTTAGATTGGTTTGGGCTTGGGCTTGGGTTTGGGCTTGGGTTGGGTTTGGGCTTGGTTTGGGCTTGGGTTTGTGCTTGGTTTGGGCTTGGCTTGGGTTTGGGTTTGGGCTTGGTTTGGGCTTGAGCTTGGGCTTGGGCTTGGCTTGGGTTTGGCTTGTGCTTGGGTTGGGCTTGGGCTTGGCTTGGGTTTGGGTTTGGGTTTGGGCTTGGCTTGGGTTTTGGCTTGGGTTTGGGCTTGGGTTTGGGTTGGGCTTGGGCTTGGATTTGGGCTTGGGTTTGGATTGGGTTTGGCTTTGGGCTTGGGCTTGGGCTTGGCTTGGGTTTGGGTTGAGTTTGAGCTTGGGTTTGGGCTTGGGCTTGGGCTTGGCTTCGGTTTGGGCTTGGCTTGGGTTTGGGCTTGGGCTTGGTTTGGGCTTGGGCTTGGGTTTGGGCTTGGGCTTGGGTTTGGGCTTGGTTTGAGCTTGACTTGGGTTTGGGTTCGGGCTTAGTTTGGGCTTGGGCTGGGCTTGGGTTGGGCTTGGGTTTGGGCTCGGGTTTGAGTTGGGCTTGGGCTTGGATTGGGTTTGGCTTTGGGCTTGGGCTTGGCTTGGGTTTGGGCTTGGGTTTGGGTTGACCTTGGGCTTGGGTTTGGGCTGGGGCTTTGGCTTGGATTGGGTTTGGGTTTGGGTTTGGGCTTGGGCTTGGGTTTGATATTGGGCTTGGGTTTGGGTTGGGCTTGGGTTTGGATTTGGCTTGGGTTTGGGTTTGGGTTGGGTTTTGGTTTGATTTGGGCTTGGGTTTGGGCTTGGGTTTGGGCTTGGGTTTGATATTGGGCTTGGGCTTGGGCTTGGGTTTGGGCTTGGGCTTGAAGTTGGACTTGGACCTGAACTTAAACTTCTTTATGATGTCTTAAAAGATTCTGCAGAGTCTGCATCACAACCCGTCTCTTCTACTTTACGTGATCAACAATTAGCAGTGGTCAGCGAGCCGTAGCTGACTGCTAGCGTCAGGGCCAGCATGTCAGAGCTGCCAAGACCCTTCTACACCTCCACGCGGTGATCATGGATAACACACTGCAACAGAGCAGGCTGGTTAAGGAGAAGGGATCGAATAGGGAAGGCAAACTGGAACTCACAAATTCTTGCTGAAGTCGGATGTGTTGGAATGAAAGGTGCAAATATCGCGAGCGTGCTGATGAAGGTGGACCGGCATCCTTCAGGTGGTTGTGCTACTACGGTCCAATGCATTATATTCTCAGGGCAACTTCCAAAGTCCCTTTTCAGGGTTTAGTAGGGGAATATTGAGAACGAAGAAGAAGAAAAAGAAGAATTCACTAACTGACCTTGCTCCCACTATTTCCTGTGTAAATTCATTCATTTCAAGAAATCACCATTCTCTGCCTTCAAGAAAATGTCCTAGTGTCTATTGAGAATTATAGTTTTCATTAGCAATATTCAAGCTGATATATTAAGCATGATAACCTCCCTTCTGGTGTAAACTGCACATACCAACCGTCAAGTTTGCAAAATATCATTATCTTCCGACTCATAGTTTCCTCAGCAGACCGTTGAAAACATGGCTATGGTAATACGGAATCCAACTAAAGTTGATCAGCGAGCCGTGATTCGGTTTCTAACAGCAGACAAAAGTGTGTCGAAGATCTTCCGAGACCAGATCATTCGCATATTATTGCGTTATCTCACGTCCTTCTTTAAACATCGTTGTCCAGTTCTTCACTGTTGTCTTCGACACACTTTAGTCATCGTACACTGCCAGCATTCTGCGATGAACGTCAACTGGTCGACATCCTTCAGATGTTAGAAACCGCTCGCTGATCAACTCTGGACCGATTCCATTTCACACCCTCCATGTTTTCAACGGTCTGCTGAAGAAAGTATGAGTCGGAGGATAATGAAATTCTGCAAACTTGACGCTTGGTATGTGATGTTTACAGCGAAGTGACGTCATCATGCGCATCGTACGTATGTTCACTTGTTGTAGTTTGGTCCGATTTCATTTGAACACGCCTCGTAGTTTATTATTGCTTGTCCTAGTAATAAAGTCTTCTTCTTGTTCTCGTTTGCCATGCTTTTTCTTGTGACGTCTACACGGGGACCAGTTCTCTAGACAGGGGTTGCTGTAGTGCGGAGCTCCTCATGGCTTCCAAACAGACGTCTGTGGATCACCGTCCCCGTGGGCCAGTAATGGCTCAGTACACAATTGGATGAGCATAAAACAGTCTTGCATGATCTGTTCGGATGTCTGTGCTGGCTACCCGCACATACACAGCCAGATTTTGGAAATATTCGGGTCTCCTCCCGTCTGACAAACACGTGCTTCAGCTTAATTCGTACAGATCTCTCCTGCCGGTATGGAGTGGTTTTCTATGTCGTCGTTGGAGTGTGTGATGTAGATTCCACTGCCTCCCCTGTTTTCGCTCTCTGTGGCCGATTCATCTGTGTACACACATGTCCAGGAGCTGCTATTGATAATAAGGCTAAGATAATATAGCTAAGATAAAATATAGCTAAGATAATATAGCTAAGACAATATAAGATAATACACCTAAGATAATATAGCTAAGATAATATAGCTAAGATAATACAGCTAAGATAAAATATAGCTAAGATAATATAGCTAAGATAAAATAAGATAATATAGCTAAGATAATATAGCTAAGATAATATAAGATAAAATAGCTAAGATAATATAGCTAAGGTAATATAGCTAAAATAATATAAGATAATATAGCTGATAATATTACTAAGATAAAATATAGCTAAGAAAATATAGCTAAAATAATATAGCTAAGATAAAATATAGCTAAGATAAAATAGCTAAGATTATATAAGATAATATAGCTAAGATAACATAGCTAAGATAATATAGCTAAGATAATATAAGATAATATAGGTAAGATAATATAGCTAAGATAAAATATAGCTGATAATATAAGATAATATAGTTAAGATAAAATATAGCTAAGGTAATATAAGATAATATAGCTAATATAATATAGCTAAGATAAAATATAGCTAAGATAATATAGCTAAGTTAATATAGCTAAGATAATATAGCTAAAATAATATAGCTAAGATAAAATATAGCTAAGATAATATAGCTAAGATAATATAAGATAATTTAGGTAAGATAATATAGCTAAGATAAAATATAGCTAAGATAATATAAGATAATATAGCTAAGATAAAATATAGCTAAGATAATATAAGATAATATAGTTAAGATAAAATATTGCTAAGATAATATAGCTAAGGTAATATTAGATAATATAGCTAAGATAATATAGCTAAGATAAAATATAACTAAGATAATAAAGCTAAGATGATATAGCTAAGATAATATAGCTAAAATAATATAGCTAAGATAAAATTTAGCTAAAGTAATATAGCTAAGATAATATAAGATAATATAGCTAAGATAATATAAGATAATATAAGATAATATAAGATAATATAGCTGAGATAATATAGCTAAGATAATATAGCTAAGATAATATAGCTAAGATAATATAGATCATTAAGCTATATAACTCCAACGACGACATAGAAAACCACTCCATACCAGCAGGAGAGATTTGTACCAATTAAGCTGAGGCCTCTGTTTGTCAGACGGGCGGAGGAGGCCCGATTATTTGTAAAAGCTGGGTGTGTGTGTGGTGGTAGCCAGCACAGAGAAACGAACATATCCAGCAAGACTATTTATATGCTTGTCCAATTTGCAATACCAATTAGCGCAGCTCTTATACTCTATTAAATGTGATGATATAGTTAGTTAGTTAGGTAGTTAGTTAGGTAGTTAGTTAGTTAGGTAGTTAGGTAGTTAGGTAGTTAATTAGCTAGTTAGTTAGTTAGTTAGGTAGCTAGTTAGGTAGTTAGTTAGTTAGTTAGGTAGGTAGTTAGTTAGTTAGTTAGGTAATTAATTGGGTAGTTAGTTAGGTAGTTAGTTAGTTAGTTAGGTAGTTAGTTAGTTAGTTAGGTAATTAATTAGGTTGTTAGGTAGGTAGGTAGGTAGTTAGTTAGGTAGGTAGTTAGTTAGCTAGTTAGTTAGTTAGTTAGGTAGTTAGTTAGTTAGTTAGTTAGGTAGGTAGTTAGTTAGTTAGTTAGTTAGGTAGTTAGTTAGGTAGTTAGTTAGGTAATTAATTAGGTAGTTAGTTAGGTAGTTAGTTAGTTAGTTAGGTAGGTAGTTAGTTAGGTAGTTAGTTAGTTAGATAGGTAGGTAGTTAGTTAGGTAGTTAGTTAGTTAGATAGGTAGGTAGTTAGTTAGTTAGGTAGGTAGGTAGTTAGTTAGGTAGTTAGTTAGTTAGTTAGGTAGGTAGTTAGTTAGTTAGGTAGGTAGTTAGTTAGGTAGTTAGTTAGTTAGGTAGGTAGTTAGGTAGTTAGTTAGTTAGGTAGGTAGTTAGTTAGTTAGATAGGTAGGTAGTTAGTTAGGTAGTTAGTTAGTTAGATAGGTAGGTAGTTAGTTAGTTAGGTAGGTAGGTAGTTAGTTAGGTAGTTAGTTAGTTAGTTAGTTAGGTAGGTAGTTAGTTAGTTAGGTAGGTAGTTAGTTAGGTAGTTAGTTAGTTAGGTAGGTAGTTAGGTAGTTAGTTAGTTAGGTAGTTAGTTAGTTAGTTAGGTAATTAGTTAGGTAGTTAGTTAGGTAGTTAGTTAGGTAGGTAGTTACTTAGTTCGGTAGGTAGTTAGTTAGGTAGTTAGTTAGTTAGGTAGGTAGTTAGTTAGGTAGTTAGTTAGTTAGATAGGTAGGTAGTTAGTTAGTTAGGTAGGTAGGTAGTTAGTTAGGTAGTTAGTTAGTTAGTTAGTTAGGTAGGTAGTTAGTTAGTTAGGTAGGTAGTTAGTTAGTTAGGTAGTTAGTTAGGTAGGTAGTTAGGTAGTTAGTTAGTTAGGTAGTTAGTTAGTTAGTTAGGTAATTAGTTAGGTAGTTAGTTAGGTAGTTAGTTAGGTAGGTAGTTACTTAGTTCGGTAGGTAGTTAGTTAGGTAGTTAGTTAGTTAGGTAGGTAGTTAGTTAGGTAGTTAGTTAGTTAGTTATGTAGTTAGTTAGGTAGTTAATTAGGTAGGTAGTTAGTTAATTAGTTAGTTAGTTAGTTAGGTAGGTAGTTAGTTAAGTAGTTAGTAAGGTAGTTCGTTAGTTAGGTAATTAATTAGGTACTTAGTTAGTTAGGTAGTTAGTTAAGTAGTTAGATAGTTAGGTAGGTAGTTAGTTAGGTAGATAGTTAGTTAAATAGTTAGTTAGTTAGTTAATTTGTTACGTAGTTAGTTAGGCAGTCAGTGAGTTAGTTAGTTAGTTAATTAGGTAGCTAGTTAGTTAGTTAGGCAGTTCGTTAGTTAGGTAGTTAGTTAGTTAAGTAGTTAGGTAGTTCTTTAGGTAGTTAGTTAGGTGTTTAATTAGTTAGGCAGTTAGTTAGGTAGATAGTTAGGCAGTTAGTTAGGTAGTTAGTAAGTTAGTTAGGCAGTTATTTAGGTAGTAAGTTAGTTAGTTAGGTAGTTAGGTAGTTAGTTAGGTAGTTAGTTAGGTAGCTAGGTAGGTAGTTAGTTAGCTAGTTAGTTAGGTAGTTAGTTAGTTAGTTAGTTAGGTAGTTAGTTAGTTAGGTAGTTAGTTAGTTAGTTAGTTAGGTAGTTAGTTAGGTAGGTAGTTAGTTAGCTAGTTAGTTAGTTAGTTAGTTAGTTAGGTAGCTAGGTAGATAGTTAGTTAGCTAGTTAGTTAGGTAGCTAGTTAGTTAGTTAGTTAGTTAGCTAGTTGCCCATCGCAAGCAAAGATGACGAAAACGTCATACATGTTTATTCAGATGTGACTGCATATGACTGTACAGTCCGATCTGAGCGTGACAAACTCTACCGCACGTAGGGCACGTGAACAGTATTTGTAGTTCGGCAGTCTTGCATTCTTTCTTTCCGTGCAGCTCGCTTTTCCTGCGCCTCCGAAATTGTCCTCTGCTCAGCGGTGCAAGCACCATGTGTGATGGTACTGCGCCAGGCTGAGTGGTTCGGAGCAAGCAGCTCCCAAGCAGCAACAACCACGGAGAAACTATTCAAAGGAACTTTTAGAGTGTCTTTGTATCGTTCCTTGTGCGCCCCCAACACCTCCACCCCCTACGCCCCCCCCCGCCCCCATCTGATCTGGGCTCTCTGTAGCAGCGTATGGATGCCAGAGAGTCTCGTCCTGCTGAGGACCACAGAGTTTGGCACTCTCCCGCCACCCGATTCTGAGCAGTCTACAAAGACAGTTTACATGGACATGATTATAACAACACGATACCCACTTATCTGAGTGACAACCCTGATGGGACAACACGCATACCGATTGTGTATCCTGGTATATAGTCGTCAAGATATGATTGCTTGTTATAACATTATCAATATTTTGTTATTAATTGTAAACGTTTATCTATTTTCAGATACAAACATCCGTAACAAAGGCCTATATTATTTCCCAGGCCCAAAAGTGACCTTGAACTTTTCAGTATTTCACTCAGATGGGCGTACTGGTTCCGGGTTCATGATCTGTTTTCAATGTAACTATAATTTAAATTCTTTGTTTTCAATGTAGAACAAACTTGAGTGATCTATCATCAATGTAGTCATCATCATCAACAAGTGCCCTGCCGGTTGGCGTTAGCGATCACTAACCACCACTTCATGTTGTCGTGTGTGTCGTTCATCATCTCCGCTGTTGATCGTCTGCCGAAAAATTGTATTCAAGCTGTCTAATATGTGTTCTCTGTATTCTTTGCCAGCCTCTGTCCATCTTCCCTGCACGATTCTGCCCGTTGTTATCACCTGTTGCAACCCGTCTCTTGACATGATTGTCGAGTAAGATGACTGCCTAGTTCTCATTGTTTTGTCATAAACTGGTTTGTGTCTGTGCCTCCTGGAGAACCATGTTATCAATGTAGAAAGAGAAAAGGGGTCAAGATTCTGAGAAGTGCATGAGCTGTAGTTGTCAGTGACCCATAGCCGACTGCTAGCGTCAGAACCGGCGAACCATAGCTGACTGCTAGTGTCAGGGCCAGCGAACCATAGCTGACTGCTAGCGTCAGGGGCAGCGAACCATAGCTGACTGCTAGCGTCAGAGCAAGCGAACCATAGCTGACTGCTACTGTCAGGGCCAGCGAACCAGAGCTGTCAAGACCCTTCTACCCCTCCACGTGGTGATCCTGGCTAAGGAGAAGGGATCGAAGTGGTAATGCTAACCTGCTACTCAAAAAATGATTGCTGAAGTCCGATGTGTTGTACCGAAAAGTGCAAATATCACAGTCAAGCTGTAAACTACGACACAACGCATTCCGTTCTCTGGACTACATTCTGCTATTGAAACCCTTTCAGGGTTTGGTAGCGGGAGATTGAAAACGAACGAAACTAAGCCAAGCCACGCCAAAAGAAAACAACTTAAAAACAAACGTAAATTGTCCGGTATCATGTCCGAAGAGATGCTTGTCAATCCAGTACAAGAAAAGGTCGCGGGGCTAAGAAATTACTGGTAACGTTAGCTGTGTGAGGCCTAGCGTTATCGTGCTGAACGATTCCCATATCTATGTGACTCTGGGAGAAAAGTGTAACGGTAGGCATCAGTACCGGGTACTTGATAAACGTAGACGTCAGTGGTAACTTTAGGTCTGAAACCATGAAGAGGGGTATGGAGGTCATTAGAGAATCCACCCTACACATGTACACTTCCTCTTTTGAAAAACTAAAGAGGTTACCTGATCATCCTCTGCCCCAGAAGTTCCAAGAGAGAACCAAAAAAAAGACTACTAAGAAAAATGCCTCATCCATCTGGCCACAGAAATCAACAGAAAACACGCAGACATCCTTGAAACTGAAACCAAAAAGTTCGATACACTCATTTCAGAACCCTGGACATGGAGCCAGGACCGGTCACCCTGTACCACTCGGATAACGTCATGGCTTTAACTCCATGCAAATCGGATTAGCACTGCATATCTGAATGAATTTTTCCCGGAAATAATTTCTTAAATTCACATTGTGTTTCATCATCATTATGTAGCATATCCGTTGTAGAACGTCGCTTCCATCACAGTCTGTCTGAAGGAAACTCGTTCCCTTGCCAAAACTCCAGCCTCTGCCACAATCAAACTTAGGAATTCCTGGATATCTTGGTGCCATCGTCTTCTGGGTCTGCCCCTTCCTCTTTTGCCTGGCACCATACCTTCCATCACCGTTCTCTCGAGACCGTTTTGTTTCTTGATGTGAGCAAAGTATTTACATTTTCTGGTCAAAATGGAATCAGATAAACCAGTTAACTTAACGTCTTTATACTGGTTTAGAAGACCCTACAGAGTCTGTATACAGCCAGTTTCATTTACATCACCTTGCTGTAAAAGCTATGCGCATCCAATTTATTCTTAAATGCATTAACTGTCCCTGCCTCCACTACCTCCCCTGGCAATGCATTCCAAGCATTCACCACTCTCTGACTAAAGAAATATTTCCTAATCTCTAATCTGGACCTATCTTTAGTCAACTTGTAGCTATGCCCTCTTGTTATTGTAGGTGGCTGTATTTTAAAAATCTTGTTATAGTCTAATTTATCCATCCCTCTGATCATCTATACGCTGAACTCTTGTCTACATTTTTCTTTCTCTGTCCAGGGTATTCTGAGGATCTTTCTGTAACATTTTGACTCGATGGATTCGATTCTTTGTCTGAAAGTTTTGGTAATCGTCCATGATTCGGAGCCATAAGTAGCCACAGGAAAACACAGGCTCTCAAGACTTTGACTTTTATCATTTTGTTGGTGCTCTGCTACCATTTCTTCAGGCTGTCCAGTCTCTGCATTGTCTCTCACATTGTGTTTACATGCACAAATTTCTTAAATTCACATTGTGTTTACATGCACAAATTTCTTAAATTCACATTGTGTTTACATGCACAAATTTCTTAAATTCACATTGTGTTTACATGCACACATTTCTTAATTTCACATTGTGTTTACATGCACAAATTTCTTAAATTCACATTGTGTTTACATGCACAAATTTCTTAAATTAACTTTGTGTTTACATGCACACATTTCTTAAATTCACATTGTGTTTACATGCACAAATTTCTTAAATTCACATTGTGTTTACATGCACAAATGTCTTAAATTCACATTGTGTTTACATGCACAAATTTCTTAAATTCACTTTGTGTTTACATGCACACATTTCTTAAATTCACATTGTGTTTACATGCACAAATTTCTTAAATTCACATTGTGTTTACATGCACAAATTTCTTAAATTCACTTTGTGTTTACATGCACACATTTCTTAAATTCACATTGTGTTTACATGCACAAATTTCTTAAATTCACATTGTGTTTACATGCACAAATGTCTTAAATTCACATTGTGTTTACATGCACAAATTTCTTAAATTCACTTTGTGTTTACATGCACACATTTCTTAAATTCACATTGTGTTTACATGCACAAATTTCTTAAATTCACATTGTATTTACATGCACAAATTTCTTAAATTCACTATGTGTTTACATGCACACATTTCTTAAATTCACATTGTGTTTACATGCACAAATTTCTTAAATTCACTTTGTGTTTACATGCACTCATTTCTTAAATTCACATTGTGTTTAAATGCACAAATTTCTTAAATTCACCATGTGTTTACACGCACACACTTCGTACATTCACATTGTGTTTTTCGTGCATTTTGTTATATGAAAATAACGATCACTTTTTTCTCCTATTTTCTTGCCAGGGAACAATACCCGTCAACCGGATTCCACGGCTACAAATTTGTGTGATAAATTCGCCTACCCAGGTACATTTGGTAGAAGGTCAGCCTGTCTGTCATCATTATCATCATGTGCCATGACGATTAGCTTTGGAAATCATGGATCTTCTTCTTCTTCTGCTTTCATTCTCAATCTCCCGCTACCAAGCCCTGAACACGGCTTTGGAAGTAGCAGGATGTAGTCCGGAGAACGGATTTGCGTTGTGTCGCTAGTTTACAGTTTGACTAAGATATTCGCAGCTTTCGGTCTGACACATCCGTTTCCGGCAGGATCATGGATATATTTCCCATCCTATTACGTGTGCCGTTTAATAACGCTGTTGTTGATCGTCACCTGGTGCCATTCCGTCAGGCTGTCCAATATTTGTTCTCTCTGCCTTCCTCTAACCTTACTATTTTACCCGCTGTCACAGCGTGTTCCAACCTGCCCCTTCTCATGACATGCCCGAGAAAAGATGACTGCCTTGATATGGCTTTTACAAGAAGTTGTCTTTGTGTCTGTGCTTCTTTGTGTCTGTGCTTCTTTGTGTCTGTGCTTCTTTGTGTCTGTGCTTCTTTGTGTCTGTGCTTCTTTGTGTCTGTGCTTCTTTGTGTCTGGGCTTCTTTGTGTCTGTGCTTCTTTGTGTCTGTGCTTCTTTGTGTCTGTGCTTCTTTGTGTCTGTGCTTCTTTGTGTCTGTGCTTCTTTGTGTCTGTGCTTCTTTGTGTCTGTGCTTCTTTGTGTCTGTGCTTCTTTGTGTCTGTGCTTCTTTGTGTCTGGGCTTCTTTGTGTCTGTGCTTCTTTGTGTCTGGGCTTCTTTGTGTCTGTGCTTCTTTGTGTCTGTGCTTCTTTGTGTCTGTGCTTCTTTGTGTCTGTGCTTCTTTGTGTCTGTGCTTCTTTGTGTCTGTGCTTCTTTGTGTCTGTGCTTCTTTGTGTCTGTGCTTCTTTGTGTCTGTGCTTCTTTGTGTCTGTGCTTCTTTGTGTCTGTGCTTCTTTGTGTCTGTGCTTCTTTGTGTCTGTGCTTCTTTGTGTCTGTGCTTCTTTGTGTCTGTGCTTCTTTGTGTCTGTGCTTCTTTGTGTCTGTGCTTCTTTGTGTCTGTGCTTCTTTGTGTCTGTGCTTCTTTGTGTCTGTGCTTCTTTGTGTCTGTGCTTCTTTGTGTCTGTGCTTCTTTGTGTCTGTGCTTCTTTGTGTCTGTGCTTCTTTGTGTCTGTGCTTCTTTGTGTCTGTGCTTCTTTGTGTCTGTGCTTCTTTGTGTCTGTGCTTCTTTGTGTCTGTGCTTCTTTGTGTCTGTGCTTCTTTGTGTCTGTGCTTCTTTGTGTCTGTGCTTCTTTGTGTCTGTGCTTCTTTGTGTCTGTGCTTCTTTGTGTCTGTGCTTCTTTGTGTCTGTGCTTCTTTGTGTCTGTGCTTCTTTGTGTCTGTGCTTCTTTGTGTCTGTGCTTCTTTGTGTCTGTGCTTCTTTGTGTCTGTGCTTCTTTGTGTCTGTGCTTCTTTGTGTCTGTGCTTCTTTGTGTCTGTGCTTCTTTGTGTCTGTGCTTCTTTGTGTCTGTGCTTCTTTGTGTCTGTGCTTCTTTGTGTCTGTGCTTCTTTGTGTCTGTGCTTCTTTGTGTCTGTGCTTCTTTGTGTCTGTGCTTCTTTGTGTCTGTGCTTCTTTGTGTCTGTGCTTCTTTGTGTCTGTGCTTCTTTGTGTCTGTGCTTCTTTGTGTCTGTGCTTCTTTGTGTCTGTGCTTCTTTGTGTCTGTGCTTCTTTGTGTCTGTGCTTCTTTGTGTCTGTGCTTCTTTGTGTCTGTGCTTCTTTGTGTCTGTGCTTCTTTGTGTCTGTGCTTCTTTGTGTCTGTGCTTCTTTGTGTCTGTGCTTCTTTGTGTCTGTGCTTCTTTGTGTCTGTGCTTCTTTGTGTCTGTGCTTCTTTGTGTCTGTGCTTCTTTGTGTCTGTGCTTCTTTGTGTCTGTGCTTCTTTGTGTCTGTGCTTCTTTGTGTCTGTGCTTCTTTGTGTCTGTGCTTCTTTGTGTCTGTGCTTCTTTGTGTCTGTGCTTCTTTGTGTCTGTGCTTCTTTGTGTCTGTGCTTCTTTGTGTCTGTGCTTCTTTGTGTCTGTGCTTCTTTGTGTCTGTGCTTCTTTGTGTCTGTGCTTCTTTGTGTCTGTGCTTCTTTGTGTCTGTGCTTCTTTGTGTCTGTGCTTCTTTGTGTCTGTGCTTCTTTGTGTCTGTGCTTCTTTGTGTCTGTGCTTCTTTGTGTCTGTGCTTCTTTGTGTCTGTGCTTCTTTGTGTCTGTGCTTCTTTGTGTCTGTGCTTCTTTGTGTCTGTGCTTCTTTGTGTCTGTGCTTCTTTGTGTCTGTGCTTCTTTGTGTCTGTGCTTCTTTGTGTCTGTGCTTCTTTGTGTCTGTGCTTCTTTGTGTCTGTGCTTCTTTGTGTCTGTGCTTCTTTGTGTCTGTGCTTCTTTGTGTCTGTGCTTCTTTGTGTCTGTGCTTCTTTGTGTCTGTGCTTCTTTGTGTCTGTGCTTCTTTGTGTCTGTGCTTCTTTGTGTCTGTGCTTCTTTGTGTCTGTGCTTCTTTGTGTCTGTGCTTCTTTGTGTCTGTGCTTCTTTGTGTCTGTGCTTCTTTGTGTCTGTGCTTCTTTGTGTCTGTGCTTCTTTGTGTCTGTGCTTCTTTGTGTCTGTGCTTCTTTGTGTCTGTGCTTCTTTGTGTCTGTGCTTCTTTGTGTCTGTGCTTCTTTGTGTCTGTGCTTCTTTGTGTCTGTGCTTCTTTGTGTCTGTGCTTCTTTGTGTCTGTGCTTCTTTGTGTCTGTGCTTCTTTGTGTCTGTGCTTCTTTGTGTCTGTGCTTCTTTGTGTCTGTGCTTCTTTGTGTCTGTGCTTCTTTGTGTCTGTGCTTCTTTGTGTCTGTGCTTCTTTGTGTCTGTGCTTCTTTGTGTCTGTGCTTCTTTGTGTCTGTGCTTCTTTGTGTCTGTGCTTCTTTGTGTCTGTGCTTCTTTGTGTCTGTGCTTCTTTGTGTCTGTGCTTCTTTGTGTCTGTGCTTCTTTGTGTCTGTGCTTCTTTGTGTCTGTGCTTCTTTGTGTCTGTGCTTCTTTGTGTCTGTGCTTCTTTGTGTCTGTGCTTCTTTGTGTCTGTGCTTCTTTGTGTCTGTGCTTCTTTGTGTCTGTGCTTCTTTGTGTCTGTGCTTCTTTGTGTCTGTGCTTCTTTGTGTCTGTGCTTCTTTGTGTCTGTGCTTCTTTGTGTCTGTGCTTCTTTGTGTCTGTGCTTCTTTGTGTCTGTGCTTCTTTGTGTCTGTGCTTCTTTGTGTCTGTGCTTCTTTGTGTCTGTGCTTCTTTGTGTCTGTGCTTCTTTGTGTCTGTGCTTCTTTGTGTCTGTGCTTCTTTGTGTCTGTGCTTCTTTGTGTCTGTGCTTCTTTGTGTCTGTGCTTCTTTGTGTCTGTGCTTCTTTGTGTCTGTGCTTCTTTGTGTCTGTGCTTCTTTGTGTCTGTGCTTCTTTGTGTCTGTGCTTCTTTGTGTCTGTGCTTCTTTGTGTCTGTGCTTCTTTGTGTCTGTGCTTCTTTGTGTCTGTGCTTCTTTGTGTCTGTGCTTCTTTGTGTCTGTGCTTCTTTGTGTCTGTGCTTCTTTGTGTCTGTGCTTCTTTGTGTCTGTGCTTCTTTGTGTCTGTGCTTCTTTGTGTCTGTGCTTCTTTGTGTCTGTGCTTCTTTGTGTCTGTGCTTCTTTGTGTCTGTGCTTCTTTGTGTCTGTGCTTCTTTGTGTCTGTGCTTCTTTGTGTCTGTGCTTCTTTGTGTCTGTGCTTCTTTGTGTCTGTGCTTCTTTGTGTCTGTGCTTCTTTGTGTCTGTGCTTCTTTGTGTCTGTGCTTCTTTGTGTCTGTGCTTCTTTGTGTCTGTGCTTCTTTGTGTCTGTGCTTCTTTGTGTCTGTGCTTCTTTGTGTCTGTGCTTCTTTGTGTCTGTGCTTCTTTGTGTCTGTGCTTCTTTGTGTCTGTGCTTCTTTGTGTCTGTGCTTCTTTGTGTCTGTGCTTCTTTGTGTCTGTGCTTCTTTGTGTCTGTGCTTCTTTGTGTCTGTGCTTCTTTGTGTCTGTGCTTCTTTGTGTCTGTGCTTCTTTGTGTCTGTGCTTCTTTGTGTCTGTGCTTCTTTGTGTCTGTGCTTCTTTGTGTCTGTGCTTCTTTGTGTCTGTGCTTCTTTGTGTCTGTGCTTCTTTGTGTCTGTGCTTCTTTGTGTCTGTGCTTCTTTGTGTCTGTGCTTCTTTGTGTCTGTGCTTCTTTGTGTCTGTGCTTCTTTGTGTCTGTGCTTCTTTGTGTCTGTGCTTCTTTGTGTCTGTGCTTCTTTGTGTCTGTGCTTCTTTGTGTCTGTGCTTCTTTGTGTCTGTGCTTCTTTGTGTCTGTGCTTCTTTGTGTCTGTGCTTCTTTGTGTCTGTGCTTCTTTGTGTCTGTGCTTCTTTGTGTCTGTGCTTCTTTGTGTCTGTGCTTCTTTGTGTCTGTGCTTCTTTGTGTCTGTGCTTCTTTGTGTCTGTGCTTCTTTGTGTCTGTGCTTCTTTGTGTCTGTGCTTCTTTGTGTCTGTGCTTCTTTGTGTCTGTGCTTCTTTGTGTCTGTGCTTCTTTGTGTCTGTGCTTCTTTGTGTCTGTGCTTCTTTGTGTCTGTGCTTCTTTGTGTCTGTGCTTCTTTGTGTCTGTGCTTCTTTGTGTCTGTGCTTCTTTGTGTCTGTGCTTCTTTGTGTCTGTGCTTCTTTGTGTCTGTGCTTCTTTGTGTCTGTGCTTCTTTGTGTCTGTGCTTCTTTGTGTCTGTGCTTCTTTGTGTCTGTGCTTCTTTGTGTCTGTGCTTCTTTGTGTCTGTGCTTCTTTGTGTCTGTGCTTCTTTGTGTCTGTGCTTCTTTGTGTCTGTGCTTCTTTGTGTCTGTGCTTCTTTGTGTCTGTGCTTCTTTGTGTCTGTGCTTCTTTGTGTCTGTGCTTCTTTGTGTCTGTGCTTCTTTGTGTCTGTGCTTCTTTGTGTCTGTGCTTCTTTGTGTCTGTGCTTCTTTGTGTCTGTGCTTCTTTGTGTCTGTGCTTCTTTGTGTCTGTGCTTCTTTGTGTCTGTGCTTCTTTGTGTCTGTGCTTCTTTGTGTCTGTGCTTCTTTGTGTCTGTGCTTCTTTGTGTCTGTGCTTCTTTGTGTCTGTGCTTCTTTGTGTCTGTGCTTCTTTGTGTCTGTGCTTCTTTGTGTCTGTGCTTCTTTGTGTCTGTGCTTCTTTGTGTCTGTGCTTCTTTGTGTCTGTGCTTCTTTGTGTCTGTGCTTCTTTGTGTCTGTGCTTCTTTGTGTCTGTGCTTCTTTGTGCCTGTGCTTCTTTGTGCCTGTGCTTCTTTGTGCCTGTGCTTCTTTGTGCCTGTGCTTCTTTGTGCCTGTGCTTCTTTGTGCCTGTGCTTCTTTGTGCCTGTGCTTCTTTGTGCCTGTGCTTCTTTGTGCCTGTGCTTCTTTGTGCCTGTGCTTCTTTGTGCCTGTGCTTCTTTGTGCCTGTGCTTCTTTGTGCCTGTGCTTCTTTGTGCCTGTGCTTCTTTGTGCCTGTGCTTCTTTGTGCCTGTGCTTCTTTGTGCCTGTGCTTCTTTGTGCCTGTGCTTCTTTGTGCCTGTGCTTCTTTGTGCCTGTGCTTCTTTGTGTCTGTGCTTCTTTGTGCCTGTGCTTCTTTGTGCCTGTGCTTCTTTGTGCCTGTGCTTCTTTGTGCCTGTGCTTCTTTGTGCCCTGTGCTTCTTTGTGCCTGTGCTTCTTGTGCCTGTGCTTCTTTGTGCCTGTGCTTCTTTGTGCCTGTGCTTCTTTGTGCCTGTGCTTCTTTGTGCCTGTGCTTCTTTGTGCCTGTGCTTCTTTGTGCCTGTGCTTCTTTGTGCCTGTGCTTCTTTGTGCCTGTGCTTCTTTGTGCCTGTGCTTCTTTGTGCCTGTGCTTCTTTGTGCCTGTGCTTCTTTGTGCCTGTGCTTCTTTGTGCCTGTGCTTCTTTGTGCCTGTGCTTCTTTGTGTCTGTGCTTCTTTGTGTCTGTGCTTCTTTGTGTCTGTGCTTCTTTGTGTCTGTGCTTCTTTGTGTCTGTGCTTCTTTGTGTCTGTGCTTCTTTGTGTCTGTGCTTCTTTGTGTCTGTGCTTCTTTGTGTCTGTGCTTCTTTGTGTCTGTGCTTCTTTGTGTCTGTGCTTCTTTGTGTCTGTGCTTCTTTGTGTCTGTGCTTCTTTGTGTCTGTGCTTCTTTGTGTCTGTGCTTCTTTGTGTCTGTGCTTCTTTGTGTCTGTGCTTCTTTGTGTCTGTGCTTCTTTGTGTCTGTGCTTCTTTGTGTCTGTGCTTCTTTGTGTCTGTGCTTCTTTGTGTCTGTGCTTCTTTGTGTCTGTGCTTCTTTGTGTCTGTGCTTCTTTGTGTCTGTGCTTCTTTGTGTCTGTGCTTCTTTGTGTCTGTGCTTCTTTGTGTCTGTGCTTCTTTGTGTCTGTGCTTCTTTGTGTCTGTGCTTCTTTGTGTCTGTGCTTCTTTGTGTCTGTGCTTCTTTGTGTCTGTGCTTCTTTGTGTCTGTGCTTCTTTGTGTCTGTGCTTCTTTGTGTCTGTGCTTCTTTGTGTCTGTGCTTCTTTGTGTCTGTGCTTCTTTGTGTCTGTGCTTC